>JAQIXX010000756.1:0-47654 GCA_034700605.1 Willowsia nigromaculata
GATTTTCCCTTGCGGGATATTTTCATGTAAGATAGGGACAAAACCATGAATCATAGGTGTAGATAAAATACATGCCTAAAAAAAATCATCCTGAACAAGGAGGCTGATCCCTGACTAATTAACCGAGGAAATTAGTTATGGCTCAGTTTATTCCTCCAGTCATTTAAGCTTCCTTCTTTGCCTCTGCCATGCTACAAGCACGCCAAACTCCATTTTCATACTCAACAGGCTAGACGGACATCCAGTCAGAGAAGGGAAACCCCACTGCGTTAAAAAAAACTTTTTCTTCATTTCAATCCCTAAACATAAAAACTACCACCAAGCTCGATTGACTTTTTATGCCTACATTACTGCTGCATTGCTAAAACCTATCTGCTCATTTCAAACAATAAGCACGAGCTACAAATTCGATCTTTTGAAGGTTCGAACACTTCATCAACTTGCAATTCAATGATGCAAGCTGTAGCTTTGTGAATGAGCTTCATCATCACCGTCAAATCAACTAATTTTAAAAGATGAGTTTGTTATTTTTTCTTGTTTATGTGCGATTGTGCCTTCGTGTTTAAGTCCGAGGTTTTTCATTGTCTCATCTTTCACCCTGGCCAAAACATATACAATATCATATTTATGCCCATATTATATACCTTTCTCATTCTGCTCATTTATCAATCTCGTTTTTGTTGAAGGCAAAGGAGAAAGATAAGAAGGAAACTAACATTAACTTGTGTGTGGTTTGCTAGTGGCAGCATGTGGGTGAGTAAGGAGGAACACACGATAAAGGAGAGATGATGTTAGCTGATCCAATAAAACGTAATAATAATATTTTTACACTGATAATGATCAATTGCATGTGATTGCATACTGTAGATAGATGCAATATTGTGATGATGAAATTGTCTGTGTAAAAGGATCAGATTTGATTTCAAAGTGAATTGTTCGAGGCAAAAAAAAATCATGTACTATATACATACCTTATTTTGTGGCAATAAATAGGCAACAGATAAAAACAAAAGCATCAACCAACAAATTTTCATCAGCAAACAGATTTGCCTTTTTATGCTTTATCCGCGTGTGGATCTTTATTGATCAGAATCGGACGCGGAGGAATCATCATCATCTTCATCACTATCCGTCAAACAAAATCAAATCAAATTGGGAATGTTACTTTATTGGACCTTAAAGGCTCTTTCTTTCTCCTTATCCTAGTTTATTCATTTATTGATCAAGTCAAAGAAATATCTTATCAGTATCTTCAGAGGCATATGAACTCAACTGTGTTGTGTCTGCTAACTCATGAAAGCTACTACTAGGTATTCATTCAGGTGCAATACAAATTTTACCTTGATCAAGTTTCATTGCTGTATTCAGAAACGACTGTTCAAACAAGACCCTCACTTGCATTGTTCTTAGGGAAAGCCATAAAAACAACGCGAATTAGACTGATTTGCTAACACCACTGATATTATTCCGATAATAAAAATGTGATGATGATGGTCTATAAATAAGAAAACCAAATCATCCATTTTTTACTATCGGATTATTTTATATTACATCATATCCCATCACGGCTCATGCATCATCAATAATAAATTGTTAATCATGTCAAAGACGATCATGATGATCTTACAGTGAAGACGAGTGCAAATCAAAAACTGCGTCAAACAAATTGAAAGGAATTTTGAAGCGTAAATAAAGTTCACTTAAGATATAAAAACAACGAGCTTGCAAAGTTCCTTCAGGGTTGGCACGCGCTTCCTAAATAACCACAAACACGAGATAAACCAGGAAAATGTACTTTTTTCCTCGTTTATGAATTTATGTTCAGACTAGCTATATAGCCTCTGGTTTATAAAATTTGAGAACAAACCCAAAAGATGCATACATGTCCCTGATGTTTTTTCTGTATGTCTGTTTCATGTTTCGTCAAATGATAAAATGAAGTGGAGAACTCATAGCTTTGGTGAATCCTTCTAGTGGAAGGACTACTACTGAGAAGATTGTTCATCTCTAGCTGATTATGCAACCACGCATTAAGATTGTGATTTTTCTCGTTTAACCCCAGCGTTTCGCCGATTTGCAAACTAAAGTGGCAATGTAGGAAACGCATAAGATGTCATGTCATATGTCAACTTAAATCGAGAACAAACTGGGCGAAAACGAAAGAAACTAATTCATCTCGATTAACTTCTTATTTTTTGCTAGTGAATGAGCAGTGACCGTAAATACTAAATAAACCTCTTTCTCTCTCTCTCTAGTTTTCTCTCAGAAAAAAAACACATTTACTGTTTGTAGTTTCTTGAGGGACTTTTTTCTTTTTGCCTTTCTCGGATTTTTATCAGAATTAAAATATAAGACGTACACAAGGTTTTTATTCCTTCAGGGGACTAAAGGGATTAGGGGAAAAAATTGGAGCGACAATAACGCAACGGAGGAGACGCAGAGGAAGTAAAACTTTTTTACCAAGCGTAATAAAAAGCAAAAAAAAACGACTTTTTATCCAAAAGAAACGAAATATCATCATCATAAAGAACGACTGGACTAAAGAGTTTTGAAGAAAACAAGAGAAAATACGAAAGAGTCCAAGTGACTCAATTATTGCGTGGATGTGAATCTCTCCAGGGAAAAAAGAGAAACAAACACTAAATGTAAATATTATACAGACTCAACATCATGGCTTTACTCGTCGAAATGCTGCTGCTGTTTTGTAGACTCTATGAGACTTTTTTTTTGTGTGGAGAAGACTCATTTTTATTTTTTGGCACTAACACTTTCTGTTGTTGCTGTGTGTAGTCTAATATATGTATATTTTCAAATTAGTCCTCCTTCCTTGTTTTGTGTCCACTTTTGGCTTATAGGAAGGCTATATTTTATGTATTCTTATGAGCACTGTCCCTCGCCTTTGCCCATTGTCCACTTGTGACTTTTTCCTCCCTGGAAAAAAATAACCAAGTTGACGTGATGAGAAAGTTGCGTGCGTGACTACAGAGAATATGGGAGAGAAAAGCAAGTGACTGACTGGTGGTGTGGACAAAAAACAGACAGAAGAGAATACGGACCAGTGTAAGAGCATGTTCCACGTTTTTTATGTTTGCTGAAGGCCATACATGTTTCCTAAGCTTGTGGTATGGCGGTGGTGTATGTAGTGTGCATGTATTTATATGGACAACCGGGAGAGGAAAACGACAGGAATTTTTCTCGGAAGGAAATAAAGAGAGAAAAAAGGCGAAAACGGAGTTTGATGGTGATGCTAGGTATAAGTTTAATTCAGTTTTGAATTAAATGGACTCTGGCTCTCGCTCTCGCCCTTTTCCCTTTGAGAAAACAAGTCTTTCTTTGTACACAATTCTTTCTTTTATTCTCTCCTCTCATTCATTTTTTCTCTTGTTCCATGCTGACCGTTATTCCCGTGCAGTGATGGTGGTGTAGTATAAAAATGATGAAGAAGAGTCATAAATCAGTTTTCGACTTTCTCTTCACTTCCCATAATAAAACACGCAAAAAGGCCATTCCATTATTTTCCAGAGAGAGAGAAAAAATAAAGAGTTTTCTGCTCTCTCCTTTGACCGTCCAGTCAAAACAACATGGTCATTTTTATAACTGCATGAAAAAATCCACATGTCCCATGACCAGCAGCAATGGTGAGAGAGAGAGACTACTACAATTACATTAGATTTTTTCTCCTTGTTGACGACGACCATCACAGAGAAGAACGACGATGATGATGATGATGATGGAATATTATGGAGGTGCGGGCGGGAGGGAATGAGGTGGAAGAAGCACAGGAAGATGAGGACCACAAACAACCAGAAAGAATTATACCTCATATGTCATTCACATGCAATAATTTCAGAATACCCGTACATAAAATGGCTATCCTGACGCACACACTTGGTCAACTTATTTTTTATATTTCACTTTGTCAACGCTGTTGCACTAACTAACCAGGTACACATTTTTTATACCGACTATATGCAAATAAGATATTTAAAAAGGAGAAAGCAATTCTTTGAAGGAAAGAGAGAGAAGAAAAAAATTACTTAATGCGACCAGGCACAACAGTATGAAAAAATAGAATAATAAAATGTTTCAAAAGAATATATTAGACGAAAAAAGTGCGGTGATGGTAGTTATGCATGGCGGAACGAAACGGGAAGCATATTTATAATGGCTTTTTGGTAAAACTTAAAAAAAGTACATTTAAAAAATATGTTGTAGTTGCAAGAAAAGGAGAAAAAATAACTCCATCTCTCTCTCTTTCCATCCATTTATTTGCTCATTCATTTCATAATATGTATCCATTTAATGGTTGCAAGCATGCATGCATGCAAGCACACAGGTCCGTATCGTTCCTTTGCTCGTAACTTGAGGCCAAATCCAATTTCCATCATGGGAATAATATTATTATTATTATCATGACAATTACCAACAAATTACATGAATTTCCGTTTTTTATTCCGCATAAAAACTCACTCAACTCTTGAGCCCACGCTTGTTTCTTGAGCAAGTTTGTACTGTATGCGTTCACTTTACTCTTTCTTTTTTCCACTTTCGGTAAAGTTTCATTCTTCTTCATCGTCGTGCTCCCTCTTCTGCAAAATTTTCGTATGCATATATGCTTTTCGTATTATTCATTCATTCCTAATATATAGCATCAAAAACGAGACCAGACCACCATGAAAGTGTTTCTCATTGTTCTCGTCCAGGGACCACTACTACTTCCAACCAATTTCACCAACTTTGTTCCATGTTCCTTGTGAATTTTTTAAAGGCTCTCTCTCCTCTCTTTGTGTGTGGTTTCTATTCTTATTTCGTCGTATTGGGCCTGTGGGACACTCTTCAGCTGGAGTTTTGCATGCATACATACATAGACTTTAGGCGAAAAAAGTTCCTTTTTTAACAAGACTGGGCGATTATTTTGTTCCACACACACACGTATTCATTTCTTTAATACATAATGACTACTATATGGGATGATGATGATATGATATTACGATAATGCTGATGACGAGGACGATTATGCCGATGATAATATGGTATAGGATTTTGAAGGAAAAGCAGAGCACACACACAGGCACAACAGGAAAAAGCAGGCGGGCGGGTTATAACGAGGCAGGCTGGCCCGAATAGTCATCATCGTCATCAGCATCGAATATTGATAACAAGTACTTGAAAAAATGCTTCAAACTTGAAATAACAGTGAAACGATTTATGAATAAAAAATATGAATAATATGCATAAATATATGCTTTACATATATACACTACGTAACGCTATATTATAGGAGTATACACACACTATTATGCATGCTGCTATTAGAATAGTTGTATGTTTTTCATATAAGATTTATTTTTTTCTGTGGCATGGTGGCTCTTATTGCAAAAGAGATTATTATGATTATTGTTATGATTACTGATGTTGTGCTTGCTCGCTCTCATATTATCGTAATTGTAATCGAGTTGTGAGTGTTGTGTACACACATCGTAACGTTCTTGTTCGTTAAAAAATTGTACACTGAACACTGAATTGTACACCATCCAATGGTAGATATGATGTGGATATGTGCATATTATAGCCAGGATTTTATACTTGCCCCAAACTCTTTACATACCGAAAACGATGAATGCTTGTTGTTATTTTGCTGCCCTTAAGAAGAAGAAACAGAGGAACAATGTCGCTTCTTCTTCTCTTTTCTATAAAAGCGTCTCTCGCTCATTGTTTCAGTTTCCATTCGCTTTTTAGTGAATGAAAATAAATAGGTATGTAATGCTGAGGGAAGCAGTCAGCAATTTTTGCTAACACACAGAGTGAGAGAGAGCAGAGGAGAAGCAGACTGTTTTACTTGCCTGCTTATTAGCTTTTTAAAAGACGATTATACTATTTGCATTATTGCACATAATTACAATGGAGACCGGTGGAGAAGGTTGGAGTTTTGGATTTGTTTGATGATGTCGAGGTGGAGGAGCAGCTCTCGTCTTATGGTTTAGTTTGATTTTTTGGCTAAAGTTGATGTGGTGAAATAGAAATGCCCATTTTGCTTGGCTTACGGCTCTTTAGATTATTGCCTATGCATATATTTATAAAAAAATGTTGTATGTAAAAAAAGTAGGCATGTGTACGTAGTTAACAAGTATTCCTTTACTACTTCGGACATTTTTATTATTTTTTTACTTATGTACACCTAGGTACTTAAATATGAGTGGTCAGTTAGGGATGATGTGCTTGAAGCAAACAGCTCAATGAAGAAAGAGAAAATCAGCATTTCGTTTGATGGTCAGCAGTCAGTAAAATTACACAAAAAGGTGATTTGATTTGATGTAGTAGTTGTTGTAAGTAGTAAAAAATGACCAAAGGCTCTCTCCGTATAAAAATGCTGTAAGAAGCTCAAATAATATCAAATGATGTAATGGTCTGAAGAATGAAGGTATGATGTAGCATGTTTAAGGAGCTGAAAAATGCTTGAAATGTTTTTAAGGAGTTGCCTGCTTGCCATTGAAATTGATACGATATTATGCATTACGTTTTTTCTTACGTTTTACGCGTGAATTTTATAATTTTATATGTCGGTATAGGAGAAACAAACCAACTTATCAAACTATCTTCAATCTATCAACAACCACACATAAAACATCATCACCCCCATCACCTGATCAATAATAATAAATGTATTTTAAAATGTTTTCTGGGCTTTTATGGGCTCGGCCTTGCCAGAGAATCTCTGTCTTCTTCAATGAACATTCTAAATGCTTTATGAATTTTTATTTTCTACTTTATTCCTGTAAATAATCATAAACTGGTATATTGGAGGTAAATGCCAATAAGCTGCACAAATAATTCTTAATGTAAATGTTTTATATCGACAATGGAATGGGTGCAATCATCTCATCAAACAAAATAAAACAGCTGATTGATTATCAAGATGATGAGGAGGAGAAGGCCAGTTAGTCGAATGATGATCGACCTGCAATTGGAAATTGAAACAAAAAGAGATAATTTGATGAGATTTCGGCAATATGAGAAATGCACTTTTATATGTGTGCGTATAAGCTTCTAGTAAGGTACATTACAACACAACATATATTAGTTCACAACAAGCAAGAACAAAACATTTTAGCATCATTTCATGTCATGATAAAAGGGTAAAACGTGCAGAAGAGAGAAGCTCTACTTGAGAGATGCACTATATAAAGCTTTTTTACCTTTTCAAGTTAAAGTAAAAAATGTAAAGTAAAGAGATATTACATGGCATTGTTGAATAAAATAATACCTGTTTTTTTCTTCAAAAGAAAGAAGAAGAAGAAAATCACCTCACGATGATCATCGAGAAAAAGTGAACAACACCTCCAAACAATCCTCCTTTGAAGAAAACTGGTACAGAAAAAAAGAAATATGCATAAAATAGCGATAAAATGATGAGCTAGTTATCGAAAGAAAGAGGCATCCAACCTTTTGGAGAAAAAACTTTAAATCGAGAGAAAGAGAGAGAGAGAATTTGGTATACCAATAATACAATTTTGGGTAGTTTAAGGTTACAGAAAAGTATAGTTCACGTAATCTAACTAGGTATACAGTGTTTTAGCTTGTGTAATCATGATTAGTTATGTTATTATGTACTTGAGCAATACTAGATAATGATAATCCAGAGAAAGAGCAGCGGACGATCATCCCCTGATCATCAGCATCATCTTTCTCGTTATTGTTAACTGAATTGTAAATCAGGCAGACGGATCTCTTCCATCTCTCTCTAGAAGCCACGATGAATGAACCATGTCGGTCGGTCAGTGAATTGTGCTCGACTTCTCCAATATAAAATGTACACACACCTATCTGCTCTCTGGATTCAAAGTTTCATTCTGAATGCATACACGTTGTATGTGCTGTAACTTACAACTTGTAAGTGAACTGCTTTCTTCTTCATCCACTGCTTGCTCCTGCTCTGCTGCAGTCAGTCGGTATTTTATTCTAAAAACTGTAAAAACAAATTGCATTTATGAAAAGGGGAAGTCCTCCAACATTTCACATTGTTTTAGGGTTTTTGCTCGGAGCAAACTCAATCGACGATGACGAAGACGAACCTAAGAACAAAACCAGAACCGCATGATCATTCTCCATATTTTTCACTGTGATTATTATCATTATAAACATCAAAAAAAGTTCACTCTCTGCACTTCATGTATGCATGTAGCAAAATGGAGGAGGATGGATTGGATAAATCGACATGATGATCATCCTCCTCATAGCGTTATCGAGATATGACGATATATTACGACCTTTTTCATCCGCTAATTCACCGTGCACGACCAGACAATTTGGGTGCATTAACGAGTCCGCTAAACGTAAAGAAAACTTATCTCAAAGCCCACATATTTCTCATTCTCCTTAAAGTGAAGCCAATAGTCACATCAGAGTCGTTTCAGAGTGTTGGAATGAAAGATGATCTCCATTTTTTTCCTTTAAAGAATCTGGATGCATTACATATTATTACTTTACTTTTACTGCTCTTTGGCATTTTGTATAAAATATTAGGTAATCTGTCTGTTGGTTGTTGAAAAACGAAGAAGAAAAATATGATGTTTTGACTCTTCTTCGCTGCTCTCTTCAAAAGTGCAATATTGTTGATCATAGTTGATTTGATGGTCTCCTTTATGCACAGCGTTGCAACTTTCAATGTGCTTCTATACCCATACCATACCAAGTTCGTATTTTTTTTCGTCATGTTGTCTTGTACTTGTTTGTTGTGATATTTGATAACGCGTAATTTTCCTTATCTTGTTACCTAATACCAATATAAAAAGTATCAGCCACACTTTCAGATTGCCTTCTTGTTTTGTTGCAAGGAAGATAACGTTGGTCTTTAATGTGCTATGATTCTTATATAACATCCACTATTCTTTCGGATGGATGGTGGTCAGCCTGATGATGATCTCGTCTTTTATATCATCTTCGTTTGCTCATCGACAACATTCCCTCAACTTTTTTTATTCAACATGTTTATGGCTTTGACGAGTAAAATGCCTAAAATTGTTCATCGTATCAAAAGAGTTGACTCAGTTGTGGTGTTGTTACAATTTTATGTACGTACCTACATGCACACAACTTGCAATATCTTATCTTCTCATTGTTTGTTGCTGTTGTTGTAAATTGTAAATATGTAAATAAAAATGTTATACAGCTCACTTCTTCGCATCGCGCATTCAATTTCATCAATTCTTTAACCTCTTTAAAAAGCGTTATTGATGATTTTTATAATGTACAATTTAAACAGATACATAACAGATTCCCCTATTGTGTTGCTTTTTTCTTGTTTTTGTTTGTGTGTGGCAATTAAAGAGCGAGCGTTCTTCCAAAAGGTTATACGATTTTTTTAAATGTTCGACTGGGAATTCTTGAAAACGAGTTGAAGGGCAATCAAATGTCATAAAAATTCCGAGGTCGTTGTGTTCACTTGGGTTGATCCTGCAGTAGGAGTCGTCGTGAGCCAACCGTTTTTTATACAAAATGAGACTGCATTTTCTCTTCTTTTTTACTTTTCTAACAATATACAGGTCATCACAAATTTTTCGTCAAGTTTTCTATTTCTCTCAAGGGGTTTTGGATTATTGCTCCAATTTAGGCATTTCATTAACCACCTCCAACCTTAACTTGTTAACATAGAGAAACCCTATATCATGTTTTTCACATTGTTGTGCTACCTTTCTACTTCGGCTTCCATCATATCAACCATTAACTATTATGGTCCTTTTGTAACCCAACTTGCTCTCATAATATAACTTTGCGCAACAATAAAATGTACATGAGTAAAAATGATCTTTCTTGCATAGAACACCTTAAGTAGGTATGCATCGTTATATAGAAAGGGTTAACATTCTTAAATTGTTTTACAAAAAATCGAATAAACGGGAAGTATATGCGTTAAAAAATCGTATTTTGTTTAAGATGGTAAATTCAGGTAGAAAATGGTTTATATGACTGCCTTGCTTGCCCACTGTACACCTCCATTTTTATTGCTGTTTCACCTTTAAAAAACCACCACCACAAACAGAGAAAAGAAGTCAACCACAATTATCACAAAAAATAACATTTAGACTATACATACTTGCACATAGTATAGAAATAAAAATACAAAATAATAATAAATAGTAGTAAGGGACAGAGTTCTTTTTACACAGTTATAGATATTTTTCCTCATAAAGGACCTCTAAAGCAGTTTTATTATTATGGAACGAAAGGTATTAAAATTTTCTGGTACAAAGAGTGTTCACGTATATTACCCGGTCATACCATGACACATAAGAACTGCCTCAAGTTGGTCCACTCTTCTAAAAGTCTGGATCTTTGAATTTTTTATCTTTTTTATATTACGATTACGCTCATTTCACCTTTCTTTGGCTTGCTCTGGTGTTGTTTCATGTCTTGTTGATTGTTGAGCCACATAAAAATGAAAAGGACACACACAGAACATTGTTTTAGACAAGCAAGCTCACTCATTCCAAACTTCAGAAAAAGATAAATGCGACCCTATACCCCATACATACTTGAATGCGACGGAGAAAGAGACAGTCTCCGCAGTAGTAGTAGCTTCAGCATTGAAAAAAAAAAACTTTGGAGTAAAAAGCAGTAAAATACACAAAGTCAAATTGTTGCAAGTTAGTACGACTTACATACAAGAACAACGCAACAATGTCCCAAGTCAAATGACATATAAATCGTTCTCACTTGTCGTAAGATTCGTGAGCTGTTCTCGCGGACTTAAATCTTGAGTTTGAGCATCTCCGTTTGCTTTAAAACTGTTGATGCTGTTCAAAAACTGAAACATGTAATAATTTCACCAGAAAAGCAGCACACAACCAGGTAGGCTAAAAAACAAACGACCACACAATAGCCAAATTCTATATATGCTTCATATGATGAACAAGAGAAGGACAAAAGTCAACAATGAAAAAGGTGTATACTTTTTTTGTCATTCTTTCATGGTGGACAGTGGATCATCAACATGATGATGATGATGACCATTCGTTGAAAAAATATCTGTCGCCATTTGAATTCGAGCGTACTTCTTATGATGACGGAGAGCATAACGATGCTGATGGTCACTGGTAGAAAGAAATTATGATTTTTTCTCTTCATCCTCTTGTTCAATTCACAAAACTTTTTCTGGGTAAAAACTTGACCGACATGTTTTTGAAGCTCATCATTGTCATATCACGAGAGAAAAGTGCTTACAATACTAACGTATTATGCTTTAATAATATATAATAATAATAATATATACTATCTGAATGGTAGATATGAAAAGAGCATATGCAAATGAGTCTCAAACAGACATGTTCAATGTTGTGTTTAGTTGTAGTATTTTGTTTGGTGGAGGTCTTCTCATCTCATCTTATGTTTGTCGATATTAAAAACAAAATGCTCAATAATTATTAGAAAGCCAGAGAGAGAGAGAGAGCTCAACAATGTCCTGTCGTCTGAAAGTCTTAGCCAACTTTTCAGAGAATTATAAGAACCATCTTGTCACAATTTATATTCCAATGCTTCGTTCAGTCGTAAAACCCGTAAAACTTACATAAGTGAATAAAACCTGGGTATATTGTGTACTCATATTATACCTGCTATATAACTGAACACGGATAAGCGTATAAAAACAATGAAACCAGCCTCTTTAACTCGTTTTTAGATACGAGTATTCTAAGAATCAGCTTATAAAGCTCAGCACTATACTATATCTCGTTTTGATACCGTCTTTTTATAGATGGAAAACAAGAACAACACTGATGCTCATTCAATTCAATTCATATCATCATTATGATGACAATGATCATGTTGAATGTTGAAACAAGTTCCAAAAAAAGTTGTCTCCCTCCAGCTTTCAGTTTTTTATACCCATAGTTGAGCAAAAGGAGAAGATGGTTGAGTCTCCTGATTTATTCATTTCCTCATCATCCTGAGCATCGTCATTGAAGCATTCCTTTCTGTCATGACTACTACCACCACCTTTTTACTACCTCCACTTCTCACTAATCCTAAATACATCAACAATCACAATAATAATCGTTGTACTTGTTTTGTCTAACCCATCATGTTCCTCAGCTCAAACGGATTATTGGATAGATTTATGATCAGCTACATATAAACCTTTAAAATGCCTAATTCCAATAATCATGTGGGCAGGTAGATTATATAAGTATCTGTCCACATCCAATCCAGTCTCATTCTGCCTTCCTTATCGTCATCACCGAAGGAAAATCAATAATGTTGGCTTGTTTCATGGTTCACTGATAATGAGCTCTCTCTATGATCACCACGACTAGCTTTATATGCCTGTACATATTTATTTATTTATTATTTTTCATAGTTTTGTCATCCAGTCACTTATATTTGGGTCCACTTCTTGCTGTCTCCTTCGTTTTTACTCCTTTTTATTCTGCATCTTCTCCATGCTGCTCCTTATTCTTTCGGTCATAAAGATTCACTACTCATTAATAACTCTTCAAGAGAAAGAAAGAAATAATGATGACGAGCATGGTCCCCTTTATTATTCCGTTGTCGAAGGCAAAGAGTCCCTTTTTCCTCTGGAGACAATATCTGATGTGGAAAAAAGGGGGAGCCCAACTTGGGAGTCGCCATAATCAATCACGATGAAGAAAAACGATCGAAAAAAGAGACAAGACGATCGCTAAGATCTTAAAGCAAACTCCAAATGTCGCAATCTCCGTTTTCTCTCTGCTTGCTCGCTTCCCAATAGAGCTACACTAGACTGAACTGTGTGCAGACTATGTACCTGTGGGACAGTTTTTGAACAACGGGATCCATTCGTCCGGAAAATTAATCTGAGTGTGCTCGTTTACTAAGTTTATGTGATGTATATCAATGCACGTTGGGTAATATGAGGATCATGTGGACGAAATATAAACTGCATTATTTAACTCTTTCGATGTGAGTTCGATGACGCAATAATTATGCAACGCACCAAGCGTGTCATTCCATTCCAGGACAACTCCCATTTCTGTAACCTTTTATTCAGGTATCTTTTGAGAAACAGATATTGATTTTTAATTTTGTGCAACGAATTTGACACTCAGTCAAGCGGGAAAATGTCTTGGTTCGGCAGGTCTCATATTTTTTATTGGCCTTGCATGCTGACTGGTGACGACTGTGAGTTAAAAATGATGGATAATAGAGACGTGAGACGCTGCTGATGTTGATGATGACAAGAGAGAGAGAAAGGCACAAGATTCAGTGAAATGCTTAGGGAGAGAGAGGGAGGGAGGAGGATTGATAGTAAAATAGAGAGATGGATTAGTATGTTGATGAGGAACATGAAATGATAATGACATTAAGAGGACGGTTATGATGATGAGATGATCATACGTTTGATCCTTATTAAAGTGTACATAACATAAATAAGATGATGACGATTTGATAATATTCAATCTAATTCAAGTGTCGTTTTTGTCCAATGTCCCTTTTTCGAGTTGTAGGTTGCCTTTCTTTCTCTCTTCTGTGTCTATCTGTCTCTCTGTATTCTAATTATTTAGAAGAATAATTGGATGAGCATTTCTTGGGCATGTTGTTGAGTCGTTGTCGTCCAAAAAAAGTGACACATGACAGGAGGAGTGAAATGTTTTGCATGATTACCAGTACTTCAAGTAGTGACTCACTAGCTGTTGTGAGCAGCGTGCATAGCACTGATTTGATTGCATGACGCATGTGAGAAATAACATGCTTCCTACCTAATCTAATTTCTGAATATAGCTTTAACCACATTCACAAGAAGACAAAGTGGAAGGTATGGAGAGAAGAAGGAAAGGGAGTAGAAAATGAAGTATGAATGAAGCAAAGAAGTTACACAAAGAATGAATGAGGAAGCAGGAAAAACGACTAGAACACAACAGCAAGAGCAAATCAAGATTGAGATAAAATACTAATAAGACGCAGCTATGCATGTTGCTTATACTTTGGTATAAACATTTCCATTGTGTACATATAAATGATATCTCTTCGAATTTCTGCTTTATTAACAAACACGGAAAAGTATGAATGGTTGGCTGGCAAGTTGTTTTCATCTGGAGAAGCTGGAGTGAACCATTCCAGTTCTCTGTTGTGGTCTTGTCTGGGCCGAGTTTTGGGGAAATTGGGGAGAAAATACAACAAGTTTACAATGATCGTAGCATTACCACTACAACAAGCAACAATAGTAATAATGATTATGATGAATAATATGGATGTGCATAACTTTCCAAATGCATTGAAATGGAATGGACTTCTCGTTTTATGTAGGAATATGCTTTGACATTACAAGAAGTCGACGTTTACTGGGAGAGAGAGGCATCTCAGAGCCCACTCCCAAAAAAAACTTTGCGTTCTTGTGTCTCTGGCCATGCCATCCATCTTTGGTGAGCTGACTGACTGCAATAAAGTTTGCTGAGATGCGATGTGGTGAATGTGTGCGTTAGCCTTATTACGGAACATGAAGTGAGAGCAAACGAAGAACGGTCCAAAAAGCGAGATGAACGGGAATGATAAGACCAGAAGACACATACTGCAAGATCGAACTTTGAGAAAGGAGACGAATGTGAATCTATCTGAAACATCATTACTGGGGATGATTCCTTGGGAGCAGACTCGGAAAGGAAAGAACGAAGACTCAAGACACTTCTATAATGATGAAATTGGTTGGTTGGTAGAAATGAAAAACTTTTTCCTATGGTTGGAAACGAAGAGATAAAAGAGCTCTTCAGTGCAAGTAAAAGTTGATAAAAGTAAAGGAAGGACAAAATGAGATCAAAGTAACAAGATCAAATAATTCGCTGAATTTCGATCAAAAGTTCTGAAAGAAGCGAAGGGTAGAATGCTGGAATGACGATGTTTTTATCTTTCAATGCATGCTACTTGACAATATGCTCTGCAACTGCAGCAACGATTTCAATCATTTATAACTACACATAATGGATGCGATAGAATGTTGCAATTTATTATCTTATAATTGATTTAGATTTAAAACAAAAATTTAATGTTTCCTTTGCATTATTTCTTAATATTTATTTGGGGCAGTTGTTTTTCACTCATTGCTGAATACACAAATTTACGACATAATTTCAAGAACGTGAGAAAGGATGACTTATCTTTCTTACATGAACTGTTTTTCCAGATTGATGATAAGAGCAGAGAAACAAGAGAGAATGAACCAGCAATATGAACTCTGCCAGCCATGAATGAGTGAAAGGTGCTTATGATTGTTTACTTGATTTTTCCCACAGACATGAGCGTGACTATTGATTAACGCAAGTGATATTTTTGGTAGCACAAAGTAAAATTCATTCATCCCTCATAATATTTGCTAGACAATTTTGTAATTTATGCATACAAATTTCTCCCTTAATTTACAAATAGGAATCGACATTTTTAAGAGTGATCTAATCAGACGCATGGTTTTTTCATTTAGATTAATCTAAATGGGGTGGCATGCCCCATTTTTCATTCAGAATTCATGTTGATCCAGAAGAAAGACAAGCACGTCATATTTGCACGAGGTGGAAATTGGAGAACACAAATTTCCTAATCAAATCAACCAACATGAAACCGCATCCCTTTTATTACCACAATGAAAAATTGGACGTGTTCCGTCACTACATCACACCATCGCCTCACTGCTACATTGCCTGCAGTGCTAAACGCAGTAACTGACTCAAAAAGTCAAGTCTTTCAAGTAGACAGAGTGGATGCAGAGATGATGATTTGGAAAGTGACTGAAAAGGAGACTGACTGGCCAGTGATGTTAAGCTTTTATGTAGCGTTTTGAAGAAGATGGACTTTGACGGTGATGAGGATTGAGAAACGAGAAGGAATATGTCGGTGAGTGACTCCGTTCTTCCGCACATCTTTCTTGTGGTTTCGTTTGGCTAATGATGATCGCCGCGATGATGTTGATGATGATACCTTGTCATAATTATTGTAATCACCTGGCCACGCTCACTCGCTTTGTTTAAAGCACCAATTACCACTTTTTTACTGACAACAAAGCAACAGTAGTTTGTGGCTAGTGCAGGGAATCATGCAATTTACAGTAAAATGAAAGGGTTAAGACTTAATGTTATTATGTGCGTTGTTGTTTGTTGGGTGCACCCACCTATCTTGTACAATTTTCAAAGAAACTTCTCCCTCTTCTCATCATCATTCCGACAACTACACCGAAGAAAATCCTTCCGTTGCCTCTTAATACTTTAATACCCTCATTTTACTTATTCACTGGTTTCCTTTACTGATTTAATCAAACAACTGAAGAAAATAAAAATAAATTGCATGTATATGAAGAAAAAATATTATGTCTCTAATATTCCATTTAAGGGGAAAACTGTTACCCTTTATTATTGTTTATTATTATACAGTCACGTTAACAAATTGGTCTGCAAATTGAGTTCTTTTCTAATAATATGTAGATTTACGCCTTGTAAGTCGTAGGTAAACCAACAGTTTTATTAGGGAAATAACTATTGAATGATACCTATCATTGTTTCTGCTACCGGTGAGCAGTGAAAACATGCTTGTGCACCGTAAAATGGACAATTTTAAACAGACATTTTGCCCACATTCAACATTTCACGCATCTACTAATTTGCTTTACTTTTCTTACGACGACACAATACATATAGATGTAGTTATCAGATAATTAAGTCATAATGGTTGGCAAATAAAGCCTTAATGTTTAAGCTGCAGTGTATGTGCAATTGGGTAAAAAATGCCCATAACATTACTAAGGCATGTTTTTCAAGAAATAAACTCAAAGCAAACCAAAACAAGCGTGCGTAATGATAGAGGGAAACCCTCAAACTCTATCATTAAGTAATGACTCTTCATTTCCAAAACATTTTTTGTTATTTGTTTTCAACTTGTCTTTGATGAAGTTGAAGATGCTAAGAAATTTTGAAGGAATCATTGGGTGCAACAGCTAATTTAAGAATGTAAAGTTCATGTTTGATTCTCAGAAACTTACTCTTTTCATTGGAAATTCGAACCTTGGTCATATTTCATGGTTTGACTACAATTCATGTTCATATAATAAAACTTCCAAATATTTCATTCGTCAACTTCAGACTTTCCAACTCAAAGTATCCGCTCTGAAACAATTCATGAGGCTAAAGCGGTTCTATGAAACCCCGTATTAATTACGAATCAGCAGCTCAGGATACGTTGTGGACCACAACAATTTGCTAACTTTCTCACTGTGTGCAGTACCCTGGCCGATGATGGGAATTTTTTGCAAAATGTTCACCAACCCATAATTCCTCTGCTCATGTTTAATCCTTCACTTTATAATAGCTGAATGAAATCAACAATGCAAATTGTAAAACCCATATAGGTACATAAAATGCAAGTACAAAAACCAATATAAAAATAAGTTGTTTTTAAATATTTTTGCTGTGAATTGAATCTTCCCCTATTCTTTCTTATAAAACGACTCTGATTCTAAATCTAACGAGCTGCTCTTTTCTTGTTTTGAGTTTTGAGCCAAAACAAGTTGATTTAATGCCATAATAATCATAATGAACGAGTTCAGGTAGAGAGGCAGGTAGCCATCGTTCATTTCCATTTCAATTCAGACTCATTGCTTGCAAGTATCATAGCTTCAAAAGTTAATTGGACTCAAAGAAGTAGAAAAGGAAGATGTACAATAGGAAAAATATTTTATGAAGAATTACATCTACCATTCTTTGCTGGTGCTCTGAAAGATGGTAGGTGTTTTTAATGTTTTCCAGGTAAAAAATTTAATAATATAATAAAATAATGACGACGGGAGGATATGAATGATACTATATTTCTCATTTGATGCTGCTGAATAGAAGAATGATTTTGATAGCACCTGTAAATTGCTCTAACCCTTTAAACACTATTGTGATTATACCACTACTCACTCACTTTTTGACTCGGCTGTTATTATTAACATCCTCATTTTAAAGCTCTTCTGTATAGCTAAAGTAACATCATGCCAAGATCCAAAGTTTACCCTAAAAATGCTTTCCGTTTTTCATATAAATTCAAAATATTTTAATAACAGTCAACCAGTCAACTTTCAGTGCTATTGGGGAAATGTTCAAGCCATGTCATACCACCATTCAAATAAAATGTTTTACTTCATTTTTATCATTTTCCTGGGATCTTTGCCAGAAAAGTGTGTAAATACGTAGGCTATAATGCCATATATTTTCATAAAGATTAAGCGGGTTTAGCTTTGGTTGGAACTCTACACAATCGTGGATATTATTACTTTCATTAAAATGACGCATTTTTGCTCATATTTTTTATGTTCAGGTCTGCATACATATTTTCCTACCCAATTTATGTGTTAAAAATACACAAAATATATTTTTTCTAAGCTGATGTTACATTGAGATAATATTAGCTCATATACTTCTACACACACATTGCATACGGACGGGAAATTTTTGTGTGGCGATGGGATGAAATGATATGGAAAATATTACCGTGTGGAATAAAAATGCAAAAGGTGGAAATGGAAGTGAAACAGTGACTGAGCCCACACTCAGTAACATCATCATTATCAACAACATTGCATTTTCACGTGGCTGTAGCTGTACACCTACCTAGTTTAATGCATTAAGCTCAAAGTAGACAACGCCAGAGAACAAGAGCAGCAGAACAGGAGATGAGGTAAAGATAAAAATTTATACGAACGAATGCTCTGTGCAGAGTGCAGGTCTCTTAAGCATGGGACACATGGACCACATGACTGTTGATGACGATATGATGTCGTACAAGAGAAAGGAATTAGCTATATTTATGTCTAAAGTTTGAAATAAACGAGCATGTCATGGTTCTCTAGTAAAATGCTCCCAAAAAAAGTGTTTCCGAAGAAAGGAAAAACTAAAGTAAAATGCAGCTATTGTGGAACTACCTCTACTAACCAGATAGTTCATTCAATTAGTATACGGGGAGAGTAAAATTGAAGACATAAGATGTACAAAGCTAGGTAGGTAATCCACCAAAGACAAGGTATGTAGGAACACTCATGTACTTTATCCCTATCAGACTAGAAGATCTTTTCGACAGTGTCCGGAATGATTTTTCCTGTATTTTATGTGTTTTTTCGTCGATTTTGGTTTGAGATGATGTTGATAGTTTGCCTGGATGCATTCTCATCGACCGTTTCTAGATGCCTTTATTCTTGGTACTTTTTATATTTGTCATTTATCATCGTGTCCACCTTCACACAAAAAAAAAGTTGTAAATCGGAAGGAAGATTCGCGGTTGACCTGCATCCTCTAATGACTCAGTTTTATATTTTAATAACAGCCTTTCACACAACTTCAACGTGTCTTATACACAATGAGACTAAGAAAACCGCAAAGAGAAGCAGGTAAAACAATTTTAAGCTGATTACTTTACTTTTTTTATCTTCCCACAAGACAAAATTATCAGAGGATGTATCAGAAACTCATTTGTATACTTCATATATTTTAATCTGTATGTTTTTTCCACGACACTTGCCACTACGAGCTAATGGTCACCTAGTGCTATTACAAGAGCAGTTGTCATTCAATAAGACAGACTGTGTAAATTCCCATTATGAATCCTATATTATTTTATATTATATACTGTTCCATAACATGTGAATGTTTTTCTATACTTTTCATGTGAATTCCTTCGCTTTTTGCTAATTAATGAATTTATACTTAGTTTTAGTTATTTTTTTGCGCTGATGGGAAATCAGTAGTGCAGTTACTAAAAGCAAAAAAAAAAAGATAGATCGGCAAGAAATGAACTCTGACAGGAGAAAAGAATGGAGAGATGGTGTTTTGATGACGGAGCTTGTTTGGATGCAGATTGGACTGCAGCGTACATAGTACACATACTACATTTACCTTGCGCATACTTGTTTCTAGTTAGTGGGCCATGTCCCAAAAGATTTCAATTTGGATAACATCCTACCTAATAACAAATAACAACAAGAGAAGAAAATACAGAAAGTGAACAGGAAAAAGGAAGAAAACAAGGGGGAATAAGACGAAGGAGAAAATGTAGTACAAACAAAAAATAATAATGTATAAAAAAGTACATACATGCACAAAGACACAAAAACAAACTATTTTTTAAAAAGTATGTAGGCATTCGAACGTCTAGTAACAAGGGAATGCGTGCATGCATGCTCATTTTGCTTCTGCTTCCTCGCATAGTTTACTAACAAGTATTTATCACGGATTCTCATCAATTTTCACCATCATCATCGTCATCATCATCAACACCATCACCGCCACCAACCACCATTACATTTTTTTTTCTAAAATCACGACCAGCAAGAAGATGGGAATGGTGAGAAAATACCTACACACAATAAAAAGCAAATGCATGCAGCGACACTAAGAGGGTGAGGTATGCAAAAGTCTACATTTCCAGCAGCATACAGCAGTCCATAGTGAAAGAGAGGAAGAAGAAGATCGCATGGCAATCAACAGGATGATGGGGATGACGATGACAAGTTACAACAGAAAAGTTAACAAGAGGACAGGACAGAGACAACACACCTTGGCTTGATTGGTTTGTTATTTTTCTTTTCAAGTCTCTTTGAGAAATTCTAATTTGCTCATTTATTTCTACCTTTACTTCATTTTCCTCCATTTTCTTCTTCCTGGTCTTGGCCTGGTCATCATCTGCTACTCTTTTTTTCATATTTTTCTGCTACTTCCATGTAATTGATTGCGGTATACCTACACGCGTTGAATCGGAAAGGAAAATATTGGAGAGAGGAGGAATACTCTGAAAACGGAGATGAATGCCAACTGATAATGCGTACCATGTTTGCAGCAGCCAAACTTTGTAGCATCATCAGAGAGAACAAAAAAATGAAAAGATTTATAGCTTGGCAGTTGCTCCTATTTTTTCAATAACGCAATAATAATATCGAGTAGTTTTTAGTTTATTTGTTCAGCTTAAATCATGCCAGCCAGCCAGAAGCCAGCAACTCCTCAAGTGACCTGACTTGACCGTTTGACAAAAAGACTTTTTTTTCTGTTTGCTCTCTCGCTTGCCATGTAAAATGCAGGGATTTTCTGTAGAAAATGGGCGTAGTGTATACCTATTATAATCACCATCATCAGCACTCTGTGTACTATTAGAATGGGCGTTTTCCAACAATTTTTTTATCGTTTTTATTTTCTGGGTGTGCTTTGCATTGTGTAAGAGTGTTCGTTGATTTGCTACTCCTGTAATAATACAAGTTTCAGCTACTTTACCAAAAGCAGCCACCACAAAAGCAGCACTTAAACATATTCGTCATTATTATTGGTCACTCTTGGTGTTTCTACTAATTTCCACCGTGGTCACAACAAATGTGTGAAAATATATCCACGATATGGCTTATTTCCATAAAAAACAAAAGCTTGAAAAATTAGTCGGAACAACAATGACGAGAATGAGAGAAGCGATAAACAACCACTACCGGAAGCTTCAAAAGGAGCAAAAATGGAATTAAATTAATTTTCTATAGCTGTTTTCATTACAAACTCCACTAATCTCTACCACCACCCACACCCCAAAACTTTTTTTCAACCAAAACGAAGGAATAGAGGAAAGCTGAAAAGACTAAAAAAAAGTTTTCCCATTGACTTGGTTTTTAGTGTAATCATAAAGCATTTTGTTTAGTACAGTGGTAATCGAAAAGTCAAATCAAATCAAATTAGTGGGATGGTAGAGAAATAAAATGGATGATGGAGAAACACACTGACTGAGGCTTTAGTATAAAATGTAAACTGAAGGCAGGTATAAATAGCAAGCTGTTATTATAACAGGGGACAAGTTTATCTTGGAAATTGATCGACACTATCAATGTAACTAGCCGTATAGGAGTGTACACTCGGATGCCATTAAAAGCATCATTATAACTTCCCATTATTTTCACCATTTTTAATGGAGATGGTGGTGGTATAGGAGGAGGCGGAGGTGCTGCTGGTGCGTAAGTACACCACCACCATCATCATCACCAGTAAAGCCAGATCAAGATGAGAAACCGATTATATTGAGCATACACTTTTTTTCTTTTTGCCACCACTACAACCTAAACTCCTACAAAGTAGTATGTAATCAAGAGGCTGGTCAAAGTGATTAAAACTAATTTACAAATGGTTTTACTTGCGGTACACAATATAGGTCTCAGGTTTTTAGTTTTTGAGATAAAATAATGTTTGGAATATAATGCCATAATAAAAATGAGAAGGAAGGAATTAAATTATTATATAAACCCCGTCACATGAGCCCGTTTTGTTACCTCTAATGAACTGGCATTAGTTTTTCAACGGTAAGTTACATTGTATTATGCTCTCAAATAAGTCGAATAGAGTATTTATGAGACTTGACATAGATAAAGAAGGTTTTATTTCACCTCAGTTTTCATTCTATTTCAAAAGTGAAAAGGAGGCTTGTCACTGAAGATGACGGTTCACTTCCGCGATGGTCTTCTTGATCAGATAGGATCATCATTCTCGTGAAAATTAAGGGAGAAAAAAACTAACGATGTGGATTTGCGATTATGATGATTTTATTTTTATAATTAGATTATCTCTCAAGGTATAACATACACACATTGTACGCACATCATAATGATATTCTACCCTGTTTTGGAGATCCGCCTGCTGTGCTCTGTCAGTGAGTGTGAGAATGGAAAGTGCCAGTTTAAACTTAAACAACGCCACAAGTCTCTCTTTCTTTATCATGGTATATTCAATGAGAATTATACCGTAGAAATTATGAAAATTGGAATGCAAATTTTATACGAGAACTATTTAAAAACTCAGATTTACGAATGTAAAATATACTAATAAAAAGTCTGAGCTAATTACTGCAATTAAATTAGACTTGAGGGGAAATGAGAGGAAGCAGATGAAGAGACCAAGGTTTCATCATGACTTGTGTGAGTATATATGAAACGAAATGAAGAAGTTATGAGAGCGGATCTCTGTAGATCTCTCCCCTTGATGAATATTTTTAGCAATGGATGATGGGCTGTGAGTGAGAACAAGGGAATTATGCAAATGAGGAAAGTAGAGCAAGCCTGAGAACAAGAGAATTAAGTTGGGCTCTTGGGCTACTGTACTTTTATGTTTGTTTTTCTACTCGCCTCTGTTGTCTGTGTGCATTGCGCATTCATTCATTAGCCTCGGTTCACCTCTCATTTTTAATTTCTATAGCCAGTCATTTAGGTGCACTCGAATTAATTAAAAAAATAAGAGCTCTGGCTCTCTCCTTATGTCGGACAGAGAAACAGGGACAGTTAGACATGCATTCATTTCGCAGCGTAAAATAATAATAATGAGTGACCGTTACTACACCTCATAATGAACTTTTTGTCTGTACGTAGGTGGTCTTCACAAAGCTCGTTTCCTTATTGTATGTGACTGTCGTTTTAGCCTGGTTCCCTGGATTCGGGCTATTTTGCCACTTGGCTCAGACATTGTATTCTTCCTGTGTGTGTGTACCCGATTTCCGTTTCAATCCACTCATTACATCTCTAATAGGTACTCCAGCAAAGTATTGTGTATTCTTCTTAGAACTACTTTGATAATGCCACCAACGCCGCCGATGCAGATTTCAATGTCAGATTGAAACGCGTGCCAAGTTAAAATTCAATTTTCCAAAAATTCGTTCCACTCATGTGTGTACTTTCATGTCGTACATTTTTGGCAAATGCAGATGGAAAAATCAAGCTATTTTCAATTTCATTACGTATTTCACTATATTATGTAATCATTTATCTCATCTCCAGAAAGAGCGCTTTTACCACTTTTAACCAGCACCCTTGTTTTTATCCTTAAAACATGATAAAACTTTTTACGGTTTCAGTGTACCTACATATTATCGTATTATCATGAGAACTAATCAAGAAATAATTATTATCATTCCTTATTACTTTTCCTTTTCACTTTTCAAGAATCACTAAAAAATGAACTGATAGATTTGCCTAAGGAATCATTATCATGTTTATTGCTTATTATCGCAATAATGTATTACGTAACAACAGAAAAAGATACAATGAACTGGGTATATTTTTACCACTAAAAATATTAAAAAGAGCTACTTCCTGTGAAAGAAATCATGATCAAAAATGAATATAAAGAAGGTTTTGGAAGATTGAATCTCTAGATTATTTTAATATTATCTGAAAAAAGAAACTTTGGGAGAGTGTGTGAGGTGGAGGTGTAATGGTGTAGCACACGTTTCCTTTCTTTCTCGTTTTTATTGAAATGACGGCGATGCGATAAAGTTGAGAATTAAAATGTGAAAATGGCTTCAGTTCAGATAATAATAATAATGATCGTGATGGCACTCTTGATAGTGATATCACATGATAATATGTATTATTTGGGGATGGATTAAAGGAAAGGAGCGAGATGGTGGTAGCGATGATCATCCAACCAAATCTCTTGTCTTGATGTGATGGCTGGTGTCTTGATATTTTCACTTGATGGACCAGAGCGTCATCATCTACACAAAAGGTATATATGTAGCTTGTAGATGAAATCGTAGATTGACTTCCTTAACCTGAAACAATGGTATGTAGTGTGGAAAAAGATAAAAAGTGACTACACTTTAACCATTGTTCCAATATAAACTAGTGCATGATACGACAAGGTTAAATGTTTCTCTAGAAGAAACAGGTGGATTAAAACTTGAGGAGGATGATGTGAGGATGTTCGCAGTTTAAAAGAAAAGAGATTAATATCAAAATCACTTATTTCCATTTTTAACTAAAACTTTTTACCCATTTTGCAGGAAAAATTGCAGTCACCAGTTAATATTTTCAATTATTATTTCACAGAAAAAATTATATCTTGTAAAAGGAAAAGAGTATACTAAGGTTATAGACATGATATACATTTTTATTATTTTAAAGCCTTACAATTTTATAAGCAATCAGGACGATTTGAAAGGTTAAAGGCGAAATTGTATGCTCCCATCAGAAATAGGTACTTTTGTGTTATCAAATGTATGCAAACTGGGAAGGAGCAAAGCAGATGGATAAAATTCTACACCTTGTTGTTAAGCTGTCTGTAAATGTACGGATGATAACCATAATTTTCTTATCATACATTCGTCTTTAATATTTCTTGCGGGCAATTATAGGGCAAACAATTATACATATTCTATAGTAATATTATATCACCACCATTATAGAATATATGCTCATTAGAAATAAAACTTGAAAAAAATAAAACGAATAAAACAAAATTACACAGAAATGGTTATGAACGCGAGCCAAGATTATGTAAAAAGGATTTTTCATCCATAGATCACTAAAAAATTTAATGGTTTCTTCAAGGGAAAATCCCACAGAACTGCCTTCGTCGCGTAAAAACATTATGGCAAGAGGACAGACCAGATTACCTGAAGAGAGATATGACCATTTGAATTTGAAGTATGTACATAATGATTATGATCATTTGGTTGGTCGTTTCCTAATGATTGCATCAAATGAATGACACGGGTTGAATCCATTATCCACGCATGTGATGCACATCAACATTGAAATTTACACCGTTCAAATAAGCATACCTAATGACCGTATCAACCCATCATTTTGATCATCAGATCTAAGGTATCTCTAGCTATTCATCTTCAAATCAACAATGCATAATAATAATAATATTAACGCATTGGACAGGTGGAGCTCACTGAAAATTAGAAGACGCCACTATCAACCATTCATTTCTTCACTATTCCATTTGTGACCGTCCACTTATTTATTCATTTCAGTTAATTCTAAAACAGAAGCAGCACAAATAGGAATAGCAATGCACTATGATTATATACTACCTTTTACCTCTTCACACTTGCACTACTAACTGGTGCTTAAAAAAGGAGGAAAACGTAAAATGTTGGTCGTTGTGCTTGTATCCAGATTAGATTATATGCTATCGTATGAATGGATCATGTTCGTGTCGACCATAAAAAGATAAAATGGGACTTACACGGACAGTAACAATCATCAGACAAGTCAAAAGAATCGTAAGACAAAAACACATATTACATAGTAGTTTCCATTTCATTCATTAAACATCAACCATTCTTCTGTATCATCAAATGGCCGTGATGATGCACCTCAAAAGTGATTCTAGTAACTACCATCACTGCCAGCATACTATAAATTACGCTGAATTATACTGCAATTGCACAAAAGATAGCAATTCAACGATTGCCCAAAAAACGTCATGTATAATAAAATAGACATCTTGAGCACTGACGTACTATGTGGCGGTATGAAGAACCAGATCATTTTTGCACGATTCATTATACCGGATGATCATCATCTCCATCTTAACTACATATTCGTTTATCATTCATTTTCAGGTGTGATGTGTGCAACCTGTTGGAATGCATGTAGGACAGAGACACATACACATATATGCGCTATTATTATCTTTACTGAGTGCGATGGACATGTACAGAAGCCGAGCGAGATGTGCTTTTAAACTGATAAGTGATATCTCCGAATCATTCTTTAACTCGTTCGTTATTGTGAATGAACACCATTCTTATCAAAGTGCTACACAGTTTGCTGCTGCTGTATACTTTCTGTACAGAAACGCAAAGCGCGGCATCAAGACAACGACTCGTTCTCAGTTTACTCCTTCTGCCGAGGAAATGGTAATAATTGATGGAAAAGCACTGATTAACTAGCAGAGTAAAGTCGTTTGTTGTAACAAGGTAGGAAATATATTGGCTACCTACCTAAAACTAATCTTTGTATCTTATCTTTCTTTCTCGCTTACATTGTATTGCGGTTGTCCGTACATCTATGATGGCTTGGGTCTATATTCTCAATGGACAACGAGTAGAGATGGGTACGCTAGAGCCACGTTTTCTTTACTGTTGTAACTTGTACTAACAATATTACATTTGAGAAAAAAGAAGAAGTAGCAAAAACATTTCATTATCTCTTCTTGATGATGATGGAGATGATCATCAGAATGATTCATTCATTCATTCAAATGCACACATAGAGTCAACGACGAAACACAAGCTTCCAAGCTCGGTACTCAACTGCTAATCCTACAAGCATATTATATACAAAATATAATATTCAATCCATCTTGTTGTTCACGTCAACTCAATCCCAACATAAATCACATTATTCTCCTTGTTATACCGTCTTCTCTTACATGCTTATAGCCTATCGTGTGTATTTGCATCACTGATAAAAATCATTGTATTCATCATAATATCATCATCCTTCTTCTTTGCCATTATACTGCAATGATATACTATATTATAAACTGTATTTACTATTACGCATGACGATTCCAACTTTTGTGTTGTCCGTTTCATCTTGCTACCAATTGCACGCAAAATACCATAAAACATATTTATTATTATTAATCCACACTTTGTTTTAAGCTAGAGCTAGAAAAGATAATGCAGTTTTTTTACAACTTTTCTCCATTTGCAACACCTTGATAAGGAGGATGTAATAACGTAAGGTGCGTACACAATTTATATTTTTTATCTTCGTTTTCAGTATATTGTTGTTAAAATTTTTATTCTAATTATTTCTGACGAGTGCATAAGAGTGTCAATTTAGTAAGGGATAAGGAAGAAGGCGGCAGTGAAGGAGAGGAATAATTGAAAAAAATGTAAAGTTAGAAGTTAAGATAAGAAAAAAATGGAGTAAATAAGTAAACAGTACAAAAGAAGAGGGGATATCGAGGTGAATAATTGTAATTGATTTCATTCAGCATATTGCATTATCTTCTGATTCTACTAATTGGCCGCGTTTAAGAGCTCAAAGTGGCACTTGCGTTTCTTTTTTGCTCAATGCACTTGTACTTGATACCCGATTGATAACTCATTTTTATTTAGCACAACTGCAATTGAATTAGAGGAGACTCTTGACTTTATGAGTTTTCTTTTCGAGATGATTACAATTTACAATAATGCTTGATTGATAGATGGGCACTTGTTTTGCATGTATATGGCCTGCTATTATCATGCTCATTACTACATTGCTGCTTTGACAGGTAAAACAACAGAAGAGCGTATATCCGGTTTGTGTTTAATCTGAAGGGGTAGAGGAGTGACTGGGAATTAAGTATGAGTGTTTTTGCAACTTTTATTACCTTTTTATTGCTTTTATATGCAAAAAGCTATCATACATAAAACTAACGTCAGACAAAATAGGTATTTCCGTGAAATATGCATTCGTCAGAGGAAAGAGAAGCCAGCGTTGGAAGTTTGAAGTCTTTAAACTTAGGTTTTCACCTACCCGATATCGCGCAGTTGATATAAGAGCTGAGGGTAGACGAATAAAACAAAACGTGAAATTGCCATTTCTACCTGTAGATTTCTCACATATTTGATGAGCGCAAAAAGCTAAAAAACACATTACTCCCCCGTGTGGATACAATATACCAACCAACTTTTCTGGCCAATATCGTATTACAACCATTAAAATTGTTTTAATTTTAATGTGAAGTGCTTTAACACTGAGTTCTGTCTGCGTTCAATTGCTGTATTTTCACATTCCTTGTTCATTCGTAGTAACGTTTGAAGTGACCCAATCAGCCAACATAAAAAATGCATTAGAAAAACAACAGTGAACATAGAAGCAGCACATTAGCTACGATATTGGATGCACAATTATTACTTTTGAGCAGAACAAAATATTTTATAGTTGGTTTCAGAATTTACATCCATTTTTTGCAGAGTCAGTAACCGCGAGCAATAATTAAAAACGGTCCAAATGAATCAAGAATTTCGTTTTCATTTGCATTGAAAATTCAAAATGAATGAAAGTATTATGGTATGGTCAGTTGCTTGAAAGTGCATGCGGGTTATATAGTGCATGAGATAGGTATGTAGGGAAATGAATTAAAATACATGTAAGGCTATATATTTCATTATACGAAGGGAACTATTCCATTATATTTAATTAGTCTCAACGGGCAATTTACCGGAAAAAAATAAGGATTCTTGGGATGGCAATAAAAGTCAAACTGCTAGTTTTTCTAGAGAATGAAGGAAGTGATGAGGAACTATGTAACAATACCAGTTTAAATTGTGATCTTTTCGGTCTCTATTTCACTAATGCTTTCTACTCTGGCAAGAAAAAATATACAGAAGCAGATGAGCAGCTGTTTAAACTGCTTTTTTGGTAGTTTTTGTTGGGCTATCCATGATGGTACATGATATCAAGTTCAACAGGAAATTGGAGTGAAATTATTATTCCTTGAAATGGCCCATACGATATGCGCTCACATTTAAAACCGTATACAATGTAGCAACAATGCGTTGAGTACACAACAATGCAGGGCTCCTCTCTGCTGATGTGTGCTGGTTGAATTGATCCTCCGAGTATCTCCTGTTTTCCTCTCACTTGTAAAATCTCATTAGTATTCAAATCAGGTCGTTGAGGATGCTGCGTCGGATAAGGCGAGCAGCAAGAGCCAGCAATAAAAGTCCATTGCATTATTGTATGTACGTACACACATAACTACATAAATATAAATATAAATAGACATGCATCCCCGTTTATTGCATAAAATGTTAGATAACACCTCTTACACACAAAAAAGCGCTCCTCTCGCGTCCATCCGCTTTTTCCCTTTACACAAAATGGGAATAATTTATTTTTAACACTCTCGCAGGGAGCAACAAAAATTGCACTAGTGAAAAATAAAAATGATAATTTTTATTTTCCGTTTGTTTATACCCACAAACTAAGATGGTCAGTCTCAGAGCACTTTAAAAATTGCTACGTATGATTTTTTTTAAATTCTTTCCCTACTCCAACAACGGGTGTATGTATTTCTGGTTTTATTATCTCCTTCAAGAAATCGCCCTTGCCATTGCACATTAGTGTACACAATTCACAAGATTTTTTTCGACAAAATGAAAAACCAGATGCAGATAAGAAGAGTGGAGAAAACAACAATAAAATTAAAAATAAAGCATGTCAAATAACGGCTATTAACACCTTGGGCAAGGTCGCTGCATGTGATGAATAAGAAACTGCAGCTACAATTAAGAACTTTAAAAACCATACAAAAAATCAACTCATGCATCTTGAATTCGAATTAGAAATGAAGAGCAAATAAAAATTCAAACTTCATAGACCTCACAGAAAGAATGAAAGTGAGAGTTCAAGTTTAATAAACGTTTCTTGTATTCGGTGGAATAGGCGACTTATTTGCACCTTCGCCTCTAGAAATAACACCCACAGCTTTAGACAGTACAGAAGCGATTGTTTCTTGCAAAACGGAAACGCATGTCATTATGTTATATTATGCAATGATAAAGCATACGTAATACATTTTGGAAAATATATTAAAAGGAGAACCGCATGTTGTACTATCGGTTATTTGATTAAAGATATGCAAAGTACAGAAACCGCACACGTCGTCCTCACAGAAGCTATATGAATGATCTCGCATTTTTATTGATAATTTGTTTTCTGGTTTCACTTGCTGAAGGTTCACAAAGTGAAACAATAAAAATGAAGTGCCCACATTCAACTTAACCAACTTCCACATTTATTTCAACAGCTCATTCATTTTGATAGTTAATGATCCTACGCCACCATCAGCATTACCCCCATCACTTGATAGTAAATTGCCCTTGAATAAACAATCGTAAAAAAGGGAACCTTTCTGACCACAAATATGTGAATGCATGTTGATCATCATTAGAGCATCACGGTGGTGGATGGTGGTAGCAGGTCTCGTCTGCCAAAGAGCTCTTCAAAGCAAACAAGAAAAATTACACAATTTTCTCCACTAAAATGCTCAAAATCCACTCAAACGTGTAGAGCAAAAAAGAGAAAACTGTGAACGTGATCTCAAACAATAATTCTAACTGGGTGGGTACAGCTACCATATGGTTTACTTAAAAATTAACTTCCCCCTTTCGTTTTTGCTTGGTTGGTTTTTACTTGGTTTGCACTCTGGGACAAAAGGGACGTTTCTCATATTATCATCAACTCTTTGTGCTTTGATAATATTCATCCCAATATAATCCCAAGTGGAATCTGTTTTACCAAATAAAAGGTTAAACGGATGATCCTTCAGCAGAAAAACACGACCCTCCTTCACGACAATGGGAGAGAGATGACTATAGTCAAATGGTGCTTTTAATACCGATCCTTGCTTTTGCTTCATTTTGCCCCAAAATAATTTAAATGGAATATTTGAAAGAGAATAGAGAAAATTACATAAAAACAAAATAAAATGAGAAGAAGACAACATTCATCAGAGTTTCAGCAGCAGAGTTTCAGCAGCAGAGTTTTTTAATGAGTCTCATAATTCTGTCCATGAAACGACAACGATGATGATGAAGGATATGCACATTTACAGGGGGATATGGAGATATGAAAAAGCTGATAAAAAACTGGAACTTAACTGGGACAAGTTTTTTCTTCTTCAAACAACATTATTCGATTGTGTCGTAAGTATGCCTATGATCGTATAATGTTCCTCTTTATTTCAAACTCGTACAATTTCTCATTCCTCACCCACCACCACACTACAGCCACAGACCACAGGTATGCTAACGACGATAAAGTAAATAAGTATTTTACCATTTATTTTGATAAACGCCATAAAAACGGTCAGGTGAACTTTTCCTCCTGTCAAGAAAGGGTGCCTGCATGCCTACTCACTCTAAACCTGGTGCGGTATAATAGTGCGCTGCTTCACAAAAATAATCATGAAAATGAAGAACATGTTGACTGTATGAACACGTCTCAAAACTTACCAATAAATTGCCTCATTTACTTGAAAGATGTGGCTGTAACCTGTGTGGTTTCGTTTTGGTGGTTACGATATTTATTTCGATGACATTTGTGCAGGTAATTATTACTTCCCCCGAAAACATCTAAATAACATTCACCTATGTATTTATATGCTTCATAATAACCATACAAGTCTGAGTGGATTAGTATATTCGAGACTTTATTTGCCCATTTAATTTATCTTTCTCTTTTTCTGTGGTTTTCCCATTGACATAATTATAAACAGAAGCCACAAGTTTTCCCCCCACACTGTGACTGTGTCAGCATGTCTGCTACTTGACTCTACAACTACATATTATATTGTATCATGGCTCAACTTCCGGTTCCTACATTACACTCACCAGCTAATCACATGGCGTTCTATGATTATAATGCTAATCACTTTGTAGTCAACTGTATCGTGTAAAAGCGCCCAAATTTTTTGTACATTCTAGTGTACACCCCCATAGTTTTCAGTACTTTGGTCTTATAGTAAGCAAATGGGCAATGGGAAAATTCATAAAGTGTAAGGTGTAAAATTTGTCGTTTTTCTTTGCATCCTTAAATTTGACAGAATTTTTCCCACTCCCAATATATTGGTCATTTGATTTCGTTGTAGGTGGACGGTGGACGGATGCGTTTACTCGGATGCACACGGTGTTTGGGCAAAGCGTAACACATCAAGTAACTTCCAACAATCAGACAGACAAGAGATTAGATAGCTAAATTAGATCCCCTCTTTAGAAATAAATACATAGGATAAAAGTCAACTTAAACGACTCGGTACAGCCCTTCACATTAAAACCAATATATTCTTCTTTCAGGCTCACATTTATACATATGCACCCAAAATATTAAGCTCATTTTTCATCCCAGTCTCCAGCTTTAAATAACATACCATTAAACGAAGTACACGAATTAACGGAGCGAAACGAAAAAGTGAATTGACTCTTTGCCCCACCGATATATGCTCTGTTATATATTGTAGCTTCAATTTTTTTGACTACTATCTCCACTATCCAATGATGATAGCAATAAAAATGACCTGGAAATACAGAAAAACTAGAGAATATAATATAGAGAAACTGGGCATGTGAATAACGCACTCATTCATTTACCAGCACCATTAAGAGAACAGTAGCAGCAACTAACAACGCCTTCACCATCAACCAAAAAAATTATCACAAATCTCATCTCTTTCCAAAAAATTGTAATTCAAATAGTAGTTTTGAAAAAATGGGAAATTGTGGATTAATGGAGATACACATATATGCACACACATGGGTTGTTATAATGTCAGTATCAGCTCATCTTTATATATTTTTTCTCTATCACATATCACATCAGCAATGTGACGGTGGTGGTGGTGGTAGTGAAACTATACCATTTCCCCCAAAAAAAGAGTAGATATGCTCATAAAAATATCCAGTGTAATATCCGTTCTCTTGTAGTTCCTTCATGACCATTTAAATTTAACACAGCTTAAACGCATCCATTATAGACAGCAGCAGTAAGGAAAGCATTGTGTTGTTGCAATTGCATAATAACAATATATTCGAGTAAGACAAGGATATCAGACTCGGAAAGGATGATGTTCTGAAATTGTGATACTACTCTTGCGCCTCTGTCGTCGTTGCTTACAATGCATTTATGTATTGCGTAAGTGGCACCCTTGGGAATTTTTATTTCAAAATTTTTCTCCCTTTTGTTGTGGTGTTATCGCCCTGTTACGAGCTAAATGAGCTGAGGAGAAGAGGAAAAACTGGGATATAGAGGAGTGTGTGTATATTGTTCGGTTTTTGCATAAGTTGTTCTCTTGGGGTTGGAGAAATCACGAGGAGAAAGAATAATAAGAAGGGTGACACAATATCTACCACGAAAAAATGCAAACCTACAGCTTATAAAGTGTAGTGAAAGAGAGAGAGAGGGATCCAATATCATTGTCATCATTTTTACATTTGATTCACATTGTAATAAAATCAAATATTGGTAAATGCGGCATGAAGCACGAAAAGGATCGGTCCACTGGGAACGAATGTATTTAAAGGGAAATCTCTGCTTTGATTCTTTCTCCCCTTTTGCATTATTTGGTGGTGTGCACTTTAGCAAGCTCCCTCTCTGCTCAGAAAAATAATATTATACAATGCAGATAACATATTATATCACTAAATCCCCACTGATCAATTCACTTGACCTGTTACTGTATGTAAATAGGAGTATTTAGAGGGCCGTCATCAACGCCGATGTACAAGCTAATCTGTGGTGTATGCTGCAGCGCGCACTGGTCTTTAATGTTTGCTCAAAACTTTGCACACTCTCTCGGTTTATGAAAGCTGGGTCGTGTGTAACGTATTATTTTGTTGAAGATTCGATATTATTTAATATCGTTATGCTTAGCTTATAAAATTATTTTTTACTAGTGCGTGCGCAGTATTGTGCACATAAGCCTTACAGATGACTTTTGACGTTCGTTCGTCTTCGCGTTTTACTTATAATACGAAGGTTTTATGTGAGAGAGTTCACGTTCACATTGAAATGATTTGCAGGATCGAACCGGGGCAACCTCGGCTGATGACTGATTTCAGATTTTTTCTGTTAAGTCACGGCTAAAAATGAGAAAAAGGATTGCTTCATAATCATATTCCATTATTCATCATCACAATCATAATTGGAAATGGTATGGAGAAGAAGAAAAGAGCAAATAAGAAAATGCAAAAGAGTTACGTATGACTTGTGACGACCAACCATGAGTACACGAAAAAATGCTGTATGGCGATTTTCAAAGAGTAGTGTCCGGCACGGGAAGAGCAGAGAAGAGCAGAATAGAGATTCTGTACCCCCTATGGGATCCTATAATCGATTTTTATTGACGATTCATTATTCCAATTCCGTATTCCATCATCACCCCATCATCATCAAATGATCATTAAGGAGCCCATCATCATCGTGAAGTCGCTAGCTGCTGAACAACAACAATCAACTCGAGTGAAATGAGATGAAGCAAAAAAAGTGAGCTAAGTGAGCAGCAAAAGCATCAAGCTGGGTAGATTTGTAGGAGTTCTAGAAGACCAACATGTTAAGCTACTCCAAGAGTCTGTCCCAGTACTGCCGTTCCTTTGACTTGAACTACCACCGTTAACTCGTAACTCGTTATATTTTCATGTTATACAATATATTCAAAGTTAAAAAATGAAATCCAATTTTGCATTCATTCATAAAAACTTTACAATAAAAATACTCGATCATAATGATGATGATAATGATGATCAATCAAAAACGTTAACCCTTTTAGTTTCTTTATAATTTACATAAGGTATATGTTTTATGATGACCAGCGGTATTCAAAAATCCTTCAAGGATGAGTTTCCCACAGTGCAAAAAAACGTTGCATGCTCTTTTCTGTATGCGTTATGCGGCTGATTGACAGTGATGTGATGATGGGATCAGGAGCCGATGAATTGTTTGAGAAATTGGTATTGTCATTAAATGGCAATTTATGTATACTCACTGTCCTGCTGTTTTGTTACTTTTTATCATGTGCTCAGCTTACTACCCAAACAAAATGAACTTTTATGGCAAACGAGTACGTGTAAATGATTTTTCTTTGATTGACTGGCACCATAATGCATTGCCACTTACTGCGGAAGTGAGGTCAAGCAAACAATGTTGAAAATTAAAAATTACCTTTCCTTGAAAAAAAACAATGGTCTTTCAGTGCACAGAGGAAAGATATTCCTTGGAAGAAAACACAATAAATGGATCATTCATAAAGAATTCATGTGTATTTAAAAATCCTACACTCTTCCATTAAGCCTTCGTGCACTCTGTTGGGTACGATGATATGGATAAACAGGGAACCCTGTGAGGAGAAAATAGAGTGTATGGGGACCACCTGTCGGTTTTCCATTTGCCACTCATTAGTCATCAATTTTGCGCTCTTATCTTTGTCATCCTACTTATCATTATGTGCATCACACCTTTCTTTGCCAATCAATCCTTCTCATTAATATCCAATTTTGAATATTTTTGAATCGCAAATTCCAAAGTAAATACGAAAAGTGATTTTAAATTATCGAGACGACATGTTCCAATGGCGTGTCCGCCCATCACACTAGTGGCATGACAGCAACATTTCCTGATGTGACAAGACTGCCATCCTAGATTTATAAATATATGTAAAACAAGTAATGCGTTGATGTGCGTAAGATACCATTCAATCGATCAACTTGGCGTTGACAATTTTTTGCAGATAGAATAATATTCTATTGTTACTGCATGCCAGAAATGCAGATTACGACGAGTTTCTGAAACGGTCAGTGAATGATCATTATGTAACAGCTGCCTCGTCTATATCCATCAGGCTTGCTTGTACCTCTAAAATCTTTACTCTTCTTGAAAAAAGTGTGAGATTAACCTTCGCACAAACACAAAATGCATCTCCACTGTTTAAAAAAGTGTTGATGCACATGTACCTACTATAGTCAAAGAGAATGAATGAATGGATAAATATGGTATTGCCATTGGCATGTGTTACATGTAACACAAAAAGCATCAGGACAAAAACACAGGAGGAGATGAGATTCTCTATCGTTTTTAAAAATCTGCATTTTCGTCCATTTGTTCTTCGTATTATGCAGTTGTAGCAATAAAAATAATAATAATGGTGGTTGTCACTATCTCCTGATGCCATCATCATTCCATAATATTCCGTTCTGTTCCTCTATGCTATCTAAAAATCTTTCAAAATGTACAAAAAAGCAGCTGTCCTTCTTCATCAGAATCATCATAATATCATGTGAAATTTTAACAGAGTGAAAGGACACACAGAGACCGAGAAAAAAGCGTGTGCTCTTTCTTTTTACTTTACCTATTTGTAGGAAGAGTCTGAGGTTTTTTCCAAGATTTTGCATCAATGACAATGAGATAAGGCTTGTGCCGAATGAGACAAGGGGTTCATTTCATGAATAAGGGGTGAAGTGACATGCACATGCTACATGGGTATTTTATTATTGCTAGAGTGAAACAAAAATATGCATTGGCACTTTTGTTCTAGTCATTGCAAGAAGTGCATATTGGAAAAGAACACGGCAAAAATATGAGAAAAGATGCTTACATAAGATTACTATATTATATATTGTGGGTTCCTCCACTAACTAACCTTAATAATAAAGTAACTTGACACTCTTTTCCCTTTACTTATGGATGGCTAGCTAAATGCAGGAGTATAGTGTGAAGCTGTGCACGAAGATAGACGCCTGCCCGGTACATTTTCTGGTTTTCAGTCAGTCAATTTTAGACACAAACACGGCAAACTCAATAAGCATGACATTGGTTTTTAGTGATGTCATTGGATGATAACGACAAAACAGGCAGAGAAACCAGCAAACAAAACGGTACTGATGATCAAGATGATGATTATGATGACGAGGAGAGAAATGAATGCAGTGGATGGATTAGGTTATGGTTGCGTTCAATGTTTTCCTTATTTGTACACTTTTCTTGGGTAGGTACACTTCATACGACTGTTGGCTGCTTCTGCGGTGAGAAAAAGTGCATCATAGAACAAAAAGGGACACAAATCTGCTCCAGATAATCAAGATAAGATGAGCAACGAGCATTTATATGGACTTAAAAAGGGAACAAAGTACATGCTTGCATGCTTTGATATATTAGCGGATTGGATTATAGTACTCTTTTGGACTCCAGCAGCAGCAGCAGCAGCAGAGACGAGATCACACATTACAGCAGCAGATGTAGATGCAAATTATTACAGAGTTATGGTGTGTTGTGGCAGTAATACCTATTTCTTCTGTTTTGTTATTATTATGAAGCACTATCTCTTTCAGAATCATTGGATGGATGAGTATTTTGTTACAAATTTATAAAGTGTTATTCCCAGGGAAAACGGGAAGGTGACAGTTTTCACACTATCACATTTACCTTTTTTCCTTACCACGATTCAATGCTACCACTACGACCATCATCGTCGTCGTCACCACGCGATCACAACGATCTGATATGTCGCCTATTTCGATGATGCTGGTTATAGCGTTTTTGTGATCGTTTGTTGTTGCTGTTGTGGCGTGGCAGTTGTATAGTGACTGGGAACGCTAACGATGAGAATATATATAGGATATCATTTTATTCCATCTTATCCCATCACCAAACGGAATGTGATACCATTATAAAAATTATATTCCGCGGTTGCAGCACCAATTGTTAGAGCTTTGAGCATAAGAAATGCAGCGACATACTACTTATTTCACTTTGTAAAGCAGAGACATTTGCCTGTTTCCATAAAGTAGTTTGTCGTCTGTTTCATTGTAAAACAATGTGAATTTGTAAAAAATAAGAGAACGTACATCTTTGCTTACAGGCAGAAGGATTTTCTTTTTTACCTGAAAATGTAGAAGTAAGCTCACATACTTGGTCGATTTCTAGGATCAGGTCAGGTTGGATTTTTGTTGTGATTCCTCTTCTTCTAATGCTTCGTAGTCAAAGTATATTTATGAGGGGGCGAGACAAATGGAAGAGATCATCCATTATCCTACAATTTTCTTAAGAGGATGAAAGGAATAAGAAATTCTACAAAAATACATACATATACAGCTAACATTATACCATAATATGTAAGGTGGCAATAATAAGAGTATTTTCAAAACCGGTGGCCTAACCATTTTTTTTCTTTTTGACTGGACGGACGTCGACTCATTTGTCTTAAGAGCAAACTAGCTCTTCTCTTACACCTAAAAACCATGCGTGTGTAAGAGAGCAAAAGAAAGAAATGATTTTGGTGAGAGCAGAGTTGAATTGAAGATCGATTCTTTTTCAAATGCTTTGCATCATCATTATCATTCTATACGCTGCGTAAGTACATCTCAACAACATCGCCTCTCTTTATTCGTTTTATTATATTTCTTCACTTTTTCATGCATTCTTTTACATATAGGCATAAATATGAGGAGTAAAGAAGGTGCTGCTGGAAGGCAAAAGTGACCCACCCTTTTCACTCCATCCATCTACTCTCATTTCACTCTACCTTCGTTAACAACGTTGTTTTCATTGAGCCAAATGAGACAACATATCCCGAAGATCATTCAACAAAAGTCGATTTAAAAAGAGATTTGGAATTAGTTTGAAAGGTCAAGGGTCAGAATCACGCTTAAACAACATTGAGAAATGCCCATGTTTGTGTTTGCTTAACCCTACTGTAAAACTATTCAAAGTTGTCTGCTAGCTGAAAAGTAAAAACTGACCATTTAAAATAGTATAAAATACCGCAATCACCGTTTACTTTACATCACAAAACACACTCCACAACTTTTTTCTGTAGGCGGAGTTGCAATTAAAAATCCGATTTTTTACCATTTTTAAGAGCACCAGATATGGAAATTAAAAATACGTAGCTTTATGGCAGATTGTAATTTGGAGTTAAGTTTAGTTTTAATGTAGTTTTTATATTCTACAGTACAAATTGAGTGCACTATGAAAATGAATTTTGAGATGAAGATTTATTGCTATATACATTTTTTTATCTACGAATCTTCTTAAAACGATAAGATACCATTGATGACGGGTTCCGCTGCTTTAGACTAAAGGAAAACAATTACGCACGAAGAAGTGTAAGGAAGTTCATTAAACTTATCTTAACACTGATAATAACAAATTAGGCATTCATCATAAATACAGAAAAAAAACATTACAAGTTTGACTAGCGCCGAGTGCCGAATACACTTTGATTAAAACTTTTACCGAGAAAAGATTAATATCAAATTGCCCCCTACACAACATCTAGCATCTATGATTGTGTTTTATAGGCACGATACCGTTCATTGCTGCTACAACTGCATATCATAATATACAATTTGGCAGTCAATCACTTTGCTCATCTTCGATATGTTAACATTTCATGTTCATATGTGCCAAACATGTTGTACTTTGTTAAGGTCCAATCAAATCTCGCATGTGGTTGAAAGCATAAGTTTCATCTTTATCCTCATCTTGATGAGGAAGTAAAGTGTTAACAAGCCCCATTTACAATAAATACAACGAAAAAGCGGTAGAGGTAACTCACAGGTCTTTAAACTCCATCTCACAAGAATCCGAGTGCAAATCTAGCGAAACATGTTCCCTTTGCTTCCAATCAAGCACCTGTCCCGTTTATCATTTATTGGTTAAGTGCATGCTGCAATTTTACCTATGCTAAGGCATTCCAAAGTTGCCCCATTCTAGTTGATATATTGATGATTACCTGTTTTCTTCGTGGTTGCATAATTATGAGAACAGCAGCAAGTATTTGAATAAGTCATTTTGAGAGAAAGGAACCATACTCATTTAAAATGAAGGCATGAAAAAGAAAACCCGAAAGAAGTGTGATGTGTCCAATAAATGACCATCATATCATATCATTGAGATTGAGATAACGCTAAGTAGGTGAGAGTCATGATACTGATTATGACGGTGATGAGGATGAAAATTAGGGTGTATATACCTTTTTATTTATGATTATTATTTTTTACTTGAAAAAAAGAAGATTAAAAATGCTCATGTAATGCCGTGTCGTTCGTGTGGTTGTTCCTTCGCGCCTGGTTGTTTATGAATCGACAAGAGAAAAATAAAACCACTAGAAGTCATGAACAAGATAACGAGGCTAATATGATCATGATGCTTCTTTCCTAAAGTTTAAAAAATACACAATGGTTTTTATGCTGCATGTGTAAGGAGGGATAGAAAAGCTAATAAGTAAGTGCCTTAGCAAACCTAAGACTTAGGTGAGATGATGCATGATACCCAAGTTTTGAAATGAGGGTAAATGGTAAAAAAAGGAGAAAATACGGAGTTTTTTATAAGGTGTAAAGGCCGGATGGATGAAACTTCTACGACTCATGATGCTGATGGGAATAAAAACTGAAATATGAAAAGAACCCACGGATTTATGGGCCTTGCGCAAGCAAAAGGGAACAACATTCTACTATTCGTTTTTGTTCATCGACAGACAAGACGCAATGTAAAGCTGATTTTTCAACTCGATAATTAAAAACTATAAATAATTGATAATTTATAAGCTAATGGGGAGGCGGACAGCAGATGAATCAAATCGGTGCGAAATCTCTCTGCACACAAAAAATTCTTGAGTCTGAATTTGTAATAGTAATAGGTATGTGTTTTAGACAATATGCATATAGGAATGGTGTGTAGTATGTAAATTAAGAGGACGAGATTCATTCTATTATTATTTTACTAGACACACAGAACACAAGAGGAAAATTATTGTGATTGATTTATTCACAATAAATTCTCCTTTGAGGCAAAGCCTCTTTTTGTGTTGTGGCGAGACTGACCGTGTGCTTGTGATTGTTACACCATCATTGCACGTTTTTCCGAATGGACGAATGAATGTAGAATGTACCTATTTACACGAAAATACTTGAATATTTCGCAGTTTCTGTATCAATATTCTTCTTTTTACCTTTTCTTTGATTTTCTTGCGGTTATGGGATTTTCACTCTACTGCACTCTCAAAACGATTTGTTAATATTAAGCATGCAAACTCTAGAATATGATGTAGAGGTTTGGGGGCTGAACTCAATCAAAAACAGACAAAATTCGCCGCAAAATCTCTCCTTTCTCACTCGTTCGAGTTTATCTTTCCTCTCTAGAAAGGGCTCTCATTTTCATGTCGTGAATATGAGCACAACATATCATCCCTCTTTTAAGCATGCATTAAACACAAAAATTGTATTTTGAAGTATGTACAGTTTTTAAACAAAAAAGTATCATGCTGCATGTTGCATGCTTTCAGGTCCGAAAAATGGGCGTGAACTATATCGTGTAATTCATTGTGTTTTATTGAGCACCGTGTTGTTTCGGTCGCGTCGGCTCATTGTTAATTTTGTCTGATGATGCAAAGAGGGAGAAAGGGTATCTAACAATATTATACACTTCGATTCTGCCTATGATTTAAAGTTAATATATTCTGCACTCAACAGACAATCCCATCATAATATTCAATTCACACCTCCTCCTACACAATCTTCAGAATTACATTAAATTTATTCAGGAATACATGAATTGAAAACATTTTATATCGCGAGTAATCTGATTTTTCAATAATGTTGATGTTGATTGTCACAAAATATCCAGAATTACATGATGTAGTGGTTCTATTTGTCCGGTTTACATTAATGTTCAGAAAAATGAAAACAAATCATAAAGATATTACAGAACAAAAATAAATGTCCTTATACGTATGATATATAATAACAATATTCCCCAATTCCGTGTTAGCTACAGGATAAGCATTGAGTAGTCCCTCAGAGGAATGAATGCCCTCTTCTATGAACGAGTGAAACCTGCTCAAAACTAGAAAGGAAGCATCGGTAACTTCCGCTAGATGAACAAAGTAGAGGTTGTTGTGTATCGATTTGTTTAATACCCCTGGACAATTTACCATAGTCAAGATTTTGAATAATAAACATGTTCATCCAATGAAGTAATATAGGAAGTATGCGTAAATGAAACAACAAATGTAATAATTCGTTCTCAGCGTAAGTTTTTATTTAAAAGCTTGATTAAATGCAGGGGTGATCTGCTGGTCTTTTTTATTTTTCGATAGTTTCTCACCGTACAATATTACATACTCGGAAATGGTATGGTAGTTGTAATAATAAATATTATGTATGTAATAATTAATAAATATATATAGCGGAGCGACTAGTAAAACGGCATTGTTTTCTGAAAACAAACAGAGCACCATGTCATAAATAGTAACCAGTACAATGTATCAATATGTTTTAATGCAATCTATGCACTAAATATTATGCATTTTATAGTAATTCAAATAGTATAATAGACGAAGAATCATCCTTTCATAATATATCATCATATAGAAATCTACCATGTTACAATTTTTATACCACAATCGCCTTCATCATTATATAGCACTTGCATAGTCAATCGTCGTAATTCACAAGGAGTAATAATAACAATAAAAAAGAACTTACACTCGTTCTAAATGTAACCATCTATTCTTGCAAATATTAAGTTTACTTCAAATAACTACTAATGCGTAACTAAAGATGTAAGACGGACTATCATTATTAAAATGCTGTCAAGTTATTTATTTTCAAATGAAGGCTTGGACAAAGAATATTCATTTTTGCTCATCGGGAAAAGTTTGCTAGCTGCTCAGATTTCTTAACTGTTCCTGCTGATTTTGCTTTGGATTTTTTATTAAAAAATAATGCGTACAAAGTACACTGCTCGCGGATTTTTGAATAAAATCTGTACACATGAAATAACAATAATTTAAGTAGGAGGTATGATAGTTATTTTTGTTTAATAATAAAAACCTTAATCCTACCTGTTATGGCATTTATACTGTATCGAAGTGAATGTGTATGTAGTCTGTAGATTTTTTTTAAACATTAAATTTCTTTATAGCCGAATAATATCGATTTGACAATTTTGTTGCTATTTTGATATAGTCTATATGTATTGTTAGCTGCAGCTTTCTTTTGTATCAAGTATTCATAAAAGTAGCAAATCAGATAACTAATTAAGAGATATCGAAATATTGAAAAGGAATTTTCAATTCATGTAAATAAATTAACATTAGTCATATCGTATTCTCCATCTGCGTTGACTAATGTATGTAGGGATTTGTAAATTATGTAAGTTTAAAAAATTGGCTCTTTTGCAATTAAAAAACTTTCTCTGAGAATTGAGTTTATGTCTGCTAGACGCGTGTGCGTCTATTCGCAGTTCTTCTGCCGTTTGTAAGTTGAAATTTGAAAATACATATCACAACAACAATAACAAGATTGTTTTAACGGCTACTTAAAACAATAAAAAGTCTGAAGACGAATGAAGTATATTATTAAGTGTTTGGTGGAGGGACCGTACCCTCGTTGAAAACTGTAGAATTCATCGGTTTCAAAGAATCGGTCTAACTTCCGTTTGTTATACAGTTATGGATTACTTTTATTTGATGTAAGAAAAAATGGACGTGTGTGTAGTAATGTGGCGCTTTTCAAAGTAGGTATGTATGTTCTTATTCTTATCAGTGGCGGAAGCATAAAGAATAGCTTTGAGAAGAAGTATTAATAATTCAATATATCTGTGGACAATTGGTGAAAATCTGTAAATTAATTGATGATCAACATCAATTAATTGAGTTTTTCACGCTTGCTATTTACATATTTTTTATACTGTTTAGCTGTATTTGTAATAATAAATATATATCCTAGTTATGTTTTTTCTAACCTAGAGTTGTATAAATTGGGAAGGAGAGACCATCATGTTTAAGGTAAGTTACACATTGATTGATTTTTATGACAAGTATTTGCCGTGGCTTTATAGAAAGAGGAGAAAGTGATTGAACAAAAGGATTGTTGATTGTTATAAATCACTCATTCTTTTTCTTTTTTATGGGAAACGGAAGTTAGACCGAAATGATATAATTTGTATTGCGAGCTCGCATTTCATTCCACAATTTTCACCGAAAAGTATCCAAAGTCTAAAAAAATCACTGATGTAAACGTGGGCGGTTAATAATAAATTCATTTTTTGGGTGCATTAGTATTTAGTTATTTCTTTCATAGAAGATTAATTTGTAATAAACTCATGCGTCTATAGAAGAAAGATAGAACTGTATTATCTGGTTAAATAGTTTTACTAATTTATCATTATGAATTCTAGCTGTGCGATTTTGGTTTCCGATTGATTTTGCTGCGAGTTCATGTTCCTTTCATGGGCTTTAACTTTAAGTGATAGTAGCTGATTTTTTTTTAGTTCATATATTTTCTGGAACAAACGAACAAACATTGTAGCTTTAAATCTTACAACGACGAGAATTGTACGATTAGTAGGTATCTGTATTTTCTGGAGCTCTCTAGAAATAGTTATTGTTATGTCACTAACAATGTGTTTGATTGACTGCTATTACTCAGTTAAGATTCCAGGTGTGAGGGTTTTATGATTTAATTTAATTTCTTTATTACTACACATCTAAATATTTCTAATGGGTTTCCAAAAAGTCAACCAATATTTGAAACTCATGAATAAATTAGGTATTGAGACTTGGGACTACAAATTATTGGTTTCAACATGTAAGAAACCAATAAGATACGAAGGGCGACAGGACAGCGAAATTATTAGTGACGACAGGGAAAAGTGAGAAAATTATTTTCAAGTGTGGAAAACTATTGAAATTAAAGATTGAGTGTACTAACCCATCCTATCAAACTACCTGTATGTCGTGCTTATTTTATTTAGTAGATCTAAGCTTCACTGATAAGCCGGCACCAGTGTCGCTATATCTGTTCCTATATACTTTATCTAAATGTTATTAAAATGTAATGCGACCACAGTGTTAGTTGCTTTCTCTTTGATTGCACATAATTTTGTGTGTATGAATATCACGCTAGCGCTTTTCGATCAACAACGAAAACACAATAACGAAAACAGGTAAACGAGTTGTGAAGTGAAACCTTTGCCGGCCACATATATAGCCGTTCTCTAATAGACATTTAATGCCCGTTTGTCACCCTAAAAAATCAATAAAAATATTGTGTATCATATCGTGTCGGTCGAGCATATTTCTATGTACATTCGTGCGTTGTATAGTGGTTAATCTGTAATATCTTGTAATAAGTGATAAAAACTATCATTTATACACATATATTTCAAAATTAATTATGTATCTATCATCTATCTACATTAAATACTTGTAAGACTGAGACTAAAACAATAATAAAAAATGGAGTTTATCTTGTAGGCATATTATTATTTCTCAGCTTACTTCATCTTGTTTTTGTCTCTCACTTAGAAAATCACATTATCCTCCAGAGCATTTTTTGTGCAAAGTACATAAGTAGGTAACTTCTTTTTACTTTCTCTCCTGCTTTACTCGCTACTTCATATCATTCCAGCATGCGTTGCATGAAACGAAAAATTGGAGCGTGGCTTGAACTACAAACATTATTTCATTATATGTTTATCAATATAGGTAATTTCTTTGTTAAAATCTACTATTTTATAAAAAGTGAAACAGAAAAAATAGTTCAAGTAGGAAAAACTGAATAATATGTGATAGCTTAATATCATGTGCAATTGCAATATCATCATTCGTTAGTAGAGATTATCATAAATATTTTTTCAAAACGCTTTTTTGTCCGTTTCATTCATTTTTCTCACTGTTTGGTCAGAAAGGGGCCCATAATTAATAATAATAATAATGCATGTAGAAAGAATTCTATTTTATGTATTTACCTTTATCAGTTCAAATGATGATGATTATTGTTTTTCCCTGATCAAAAAACTCTATTCATGAAGAGATATATACTTACTTTGTAGATACAAAAATGAAGAGAGTTCTTTGACTGGGGCTTTTCGCGTAATTTTGCTTAATTAATAGGTGGTAGTAATGACTTATAATTACATCTACGTAGCTTACAATGATTTTAGTAGTGGAATATATCTGTATATATATAGTCGTAGGCTTAACAGTAGTAAATAATGGTAATAATAAATATTTTAATTAAATATTTTATTCTGTTTTACAGTTTACGAGCTCGTGTGGTCAAGTTTGACTTGGATGAATGCATTCGGGAGTTCATCCGAGGCGGTGGTGATGGAGGAGATTGCCAACTGCAATGAGACAACAAACAGATCAAGTAAATTGGAAAAACCTTGTTGGAACTCTAAATTAAAGATCAAGACGTTGCGTACCCATCATCCATGGAATTGACACTGGACACAGTGGTATCCCTCGAGGAAATGGTTGCAAGTGACGGCGATCTTGGCTGATGATAAGGATTGTTGCTGCTGCTAGTATTGTTGGAAGGTTTTCCTCTAGGTTGTTGTAGAATGGGTTGTGCACCACCAGTAGCTGAGCCATCATCCCCTTTCCCATTATTGTTATTATTGTTACTCCTACTATTCTTGTCTTTGGCTTTCCCACTGTGACTGTTGCTCCGTTTCATGTCATCAAGATCGTCGTGTGCCTTCGTTGTCTGATATCTGGATCGGCATGGTCGCTTATTCTTGCCCCGCTCTTCGCAGGATGGACAGTACCAGAAACTTAGGATGGAGATAGACACAGCGAACAGGCTTGTTGGAAGTCCGAGGGCGATCAGCAAAGGGGATGCGGTCTCCTGCCAGTTGTAGTCTGTTACCACCAGTCGAGGGTTCGCACGACTGTAGTAGCATGGAAATGTTCTTCCGAGCTGTTTCATCAAAAATTATGGTTAGTTTTGCAGGTTACTTACATTCTTCTTAGTAAACGCTCAATCTTCAAAAGTTTTACAACTGTGTTTTATCAAATCATGGTTCTTGATTGTTAATTTTACCAAAGTACTTCACTACACTACGCAGGAATCGCCAAAAAATTCATAGTCAAATTACTCAAACGATAAATTTCGCATTTTGTCTCAATCGTTGTTAGCATAAAACTACAAGATGAATATGTACGTACCTGTCTATAGGTTTCCCCGTAATCGTCACACCTAACCTTAGGTGGGTAGCCACAACCCTTTGCATTAATCAGTAGCTGAGTATAAGACACATCCCACTTGGATTCATCCTGTGAAAATGAGACGTTTATAATATTATGACATGTTCAATAAAAGAAGAAAAAAAAGTTCAATAATGAGTCTATACTGTAATGGAAGAGTTTGCCTTGAACTTACCAGCCAGTCTGAAGGATCCACCATGGTGAAATTTTCTAAACGAGGATAGCCGGGCTTACTGCCCGTCTTGCGGTAACTAACATATATCTGATGACACTGGGACGGGGTGGAGGTGCAACCCTCCCGACACGAGCTCCACCTCCCACATTTGCTTAACCCCGTGGCATACGTGTAGTCGATGGTGACACAAGTGGCCGCCT
>JAQIXX010000757.1:0-47622 GCA_034700605.1 Willowsia nigromaculata
CTTTGCTCCGTTTCCCGGCCGCTGCTAGGCGGTCTCGGGTTTCCCCATTTTTTGTTTTGGCTCGATGTATGACTTTGTTTTTTCCGTCCACTTCAGGTGGAGTTGGACTAAAAGCCTTTCTTCCTATCAAAAACACATAATTTTTTCTCTCGCAGATTGTGGGTAGAACTGGACCAGGAAAGAGGAGGTGTATTTTCTTTCTCTATAGATTCCACTCCATTCCCATCGCATAGATAGTAACAGTGTTTGTAGAGAACTTTGACAGTTGGACTGGGAGTGCTCAAGATAAAAACACATGCACACACATCTTCCTAAAAAGCTGTCTAAATGTCTTCTTCGTAGTGGCAGTGGTAAACACTAAATAATATAGCATCCAACTCCTACTAAGCCACATGGGAATCACAGGAAATGGAAATAAGAAAACAAGTTGTAATCTGGCTGACTACACAATCAAACAATGTAATAAATGACCATTGTTAGTTGCAGTTACATATATTCTCCCATTGCGTTGCACTGATGCAGCGTTCCTGTTCTGATAAAAAAACTTGACTTGAAAAAGAAAAATGAGAGGAAAAAAAAGATTATAATAAATATAGGTAAAGGATACACATTTTCGTAGAAGAAAGACAAGGGGAAAAGATGAGCTCTCTGTGAAAAACTTTTATATTAATTCCAACAATCCAGAGAATCTCAGGAAAAATAGAAGGCTCGGGTCAGTCCGGCAATAGCCGTTGTAAGCCTAATCCTATCATCAAAAAGCTGTTTCATGTTACTCAATCATGAGAGATTTCATATTATGTGAGATGCATACATATATCCGTAGTTAAAAATAATATATGCTCCTTGGACAAGCCACTTTCTCTCAGATTACAAGAAAAAAGTATTATGCTTGGCTGTTGCAACCTTTTTTGGAAATCCACAGAAACATGTGGAGGAGCAGTGGAGTGGGTTGAGATCTCTATGCCTTTTTGACATTAGCAATGTGAAAAGAACATGATCCCTCGTATCCATTTCCTCCCTTGTCGACGACAGTCTCTCGTCTGGTTGCTGGTTTTGTTTTGGTAAAGTTGTAAGTGGAGGAGTACAAAAGGAGTTTTTTTGGAGTAAAAGTTGAAAGTAGTAGCGGCAGGAGAAACAGTGAGTGACCGAGCTCTGCTCTGGAACGCTAACTTTCAAGTGAAAGTACACAATAATTGGACTGACTGACTGACGCACAACAGGACTTTTGCCTTACTTTCCCGTTTCCTCTTTCCACATCCTTTCACTTCGTTTGTCGCTTCATGTGCAATGGTTTTTCTCTTGTTGATTGTGCGGAATAGCAGTCACAGTCCGTGTTGTACTTTGGTTGGTGTGTGGAAAAGCTAAAGTGAATGCATAACCAATTCGCATACCATGTTGTATGTTTCCTATTAATTTAATCTAATGTAAAATTTACAAAGTTGCTAAGAATGTGGATTACTAGATGCTGACAGTTGTTCTGTATTTTTTTGCTCATTTATAGGAAGTAGTAACAGAAACACTGGCCAACACTTACTGACCGGAAGTACGCGGACATTACTTTCACATTCTCCAAAAGTTTTGAACACAAAGTACCTAGACCTTACCTGGAACCTGCTGGCTTGGGTTATTGGGTATCTCTAAAGTGCAAAAATATAATACAACAAGCAACTAGGATGCAACCGTGTCGCAAATGAGAGTAAAGACGTTGCGTAACATTCAACATTGTATCAGTTTTATTGCTGTGACGTCAGTTCGAACTACCGAGTAATATTTGGTGTCTTCCGTCATTTTGTTCTTCTCGTGACATTTTTTTTTTGCTTTGTCATACATTGTACAATCAGGAGAGTTGGACCGTCTTCATCTTACCGTACCGTTTTGAAGATTCACCAATTGTGACTTGCTGACCAATATATAATACAACTTTGTATTCCAGTTTATACAAAACTTCCAAGCTTGCACGTGCTTTTCTAGTGCAGCTCGTCTGAAATAGATATTCTTTTTTTTGTGAATTTGTACTTGAAAACAATCAAAGTGGCTTCAATTCTGACACTTCGACATACCTCCTCAGCCAATCAGATTATGTACGATAGGCAGACTAAAATGGCAGATAACAAGAGACGCTTCTTTGAACGGGACTCGAGAGAGAAGGAAGCTGCAAACAGTGCTAGCAATTCAGAAACTAGTCGTCACTCAAAAGAGCAGAATTATGATGACCCTCCTAACTCAAGGCTGTTTATCCTTTGTGGCAGAAACGTCACTGAAGACAATCTTCGAGAGGCATTCGAGAAATTTGGTACAATTAAGGAATTATGGATTGTCAAGGACAAAAACTCAGGAGATTCAAAAGGTAAGCCTACGACATACATGTCATATTACTTTTTTGTAAACATGATGCATTAGCATAGAAAAATTACTTGTCACTTTCAAGAATATAACCAGGTCAAATCATTCTACAAAAATTATAGTAGCTTAAATATAAGTTTGGTAATGTTTTTACTCATTTGAAGCTCATAGTGCAGTGGCAGAATAGATGAAAGTAAGTGGTGATCGATTGGTAGAAATGAAAAATGCAACTCTCCGCAATCAGCTGTTTTTCCACAAACAAGCTTATTTCTCAAATGTCAACTCACACAAGCCGCGAGTCACTAAAGAAGAAGAACAAGATCAACAAATTGAAAGTACTCGCCTTTGTTGTTGTTTTACATTTCATGTGTAGATACTTGTAACTATATTTTTTCCCAGGAAGCATTTCCAAATAGCTTTTATCTCCCACTTACTTTTAGCTGGTATTGGTATCTGATGATAAGCAAAAAGTTTATGATCCTCATTCCCCATTCAGCTTGTAGTCCACAGTCCAATTCCATAGATTGTGTTATCTTTCTCAGACATGATAGTCCACCTGAGACCCAGACAGCCAAAATTTGTTACAACATGAAAGAACTTACATTCTTTTTAAGTCTCTGTTGGTAAAACTGATACTTTGCCATGCATGTTTTGTCGAAGAGATGCAGAGGACCGCAGTTACTTTTTAAGTGAACAAACTCGTTTCGTTTGTGAAAACAACGCATAGGAAAGATATTTTGAAATTTGACAGAGAAGAAAAACCGTGTAAAAGGAGAAGAGGCAACCCTATCCTAAAGCTGGTTTTTCGCTGAGGTTAAGGACATGCATATTATAATATTTATAATAGCTCAATGGTTAGCTGTCTTGTCGTTTTGAATTTGAATCAAGTTTTGCTCACAACAGGTAGGTGGTCACTGACTGCACACTTGCATACATTTTTCACGTATTCGCTCGTCTTGCGCGGAGCGTTAGTCTTTTTTAACCAAGAGTCTTTATGATCGGACATGCCGATAGACTACTGAAAAGGGATTTTTAATCTAGAAGAATTTGTTCCCTCAATTATCTACTCATCCCTGAAATAATTACTGATTCACGACAATAGTAGTGCAAAAATGTTACAAACTGGTATTGGCATTTTCTCTGCATACTGCATGCTATAAACGTACCCATTTTAAGGCGTGCAGTAGTAAAAGGCATCAAAATTAAATGCATTTTTGGAATACTGAAAAAACGATATGCACAAATGCATTTTATGTAATCCTTCTTGTCGGCAAAATAGACAGTAGAAAAGATTAACTTTAGTGATAGTTACATTAAGACATGCAACAGCCGCTGCTATATACCTTTCATTCATTTCGTCAGATTATTTACTTAATTTTAAAGAATGGAGGAACAATTAGGATATAATGGTGGGCTATTTTGTGTGCATGCAGCGAGTAATAAAATTGAAATAAGAATGGAAAGCTGAGTTCCTAATTGTAAGGAAATTTGTGTAATGGTCTAATGAACAGTTGCATTGCCCATTAAACACTGCATTTCATACTTTTAGTTGCTGTTTACTTATTCATAGGGGAAAGAATTATTTGAATTGGAATTTGCTTGCTTAAAAACAATAACAAATGGCTATGATAATTATGATGACGAGCTAATGAGCGTATCATCAAACTATGACCTACAAGACCAGGCATTAAAAATTATTGAGGAAAGTTTCTTCTCTTTAGTCCAAAATGGAAATTTTGTTTTTGATACGATGTTGTCCACTATGACATGCAATGCAGCGACATGCAACTATACACTATCGGATAAGACTGACAAGTCCCAACGGAATCAATATTTTTATGTTCAACCAATTTCTCAGGTTCTTAAAAGGAATGTGGAGGTTTTGAAATGTACGAAGTGTGGCCTGCGTTTGTTTCCGTTTTTATGAAGCAATGACATCCCTGTCTTTCTCAAATCATATCAATCAAATTATTACATATAGATTCTTATCGTTAGTTATTGACGAAATCGATATTGGAAACAGGAATTAGGAAGAATGGGAACTACTGTGAAGAGGAAAGAGGAAGCACAATTCTATTTCGATTAAGAATACGGAAACATCGTCAGAATTTCAAAAGGCACTTTCCGCAGGCATGTTCAATAGCAGAAATTAAGTTTGTTTCGGAAAAAAGATTATTTTATCTTCATGATTCATAATTTTCGTCGTGGCTATTATTGTTTTTGTCAAAAATGCGTTTCGTGTTCGTGCCGTTATATACGCATTTCACCTTTCACTTTTGTTTTATTGCCTTTGTTCAAATAACTATTGAACACATTGCCATTTGCCATCTTATGTCATGAAAAGAAGAAAAATGGACTCCTGGTATGCACTCTATTCCGAGCCAGAGAGATATAGAGAGTCTTATTGGCTCTTGTAAGTAATGTATTCATTTTTTTATTACGACAAAGAGATACATAAATGTCATGCACTACGAGGCACGCAGATTGAGGAAACTTTACATCTTACTGACATGAAAAGATTGAAATTTTCGTGATTACGAGTCATCGAACGGAGCTCAAAGCCAAGCTAAATTGCACTGCACAAAAATTCACAAATAGATTTTTGCTATATAATGCTATATGGCTTATTATGCAGGTTAAACATCTTAAAAAGTTTATTACGAAAGGGGAAGTCCATCCAATCGACGAATCGACAATCTCGGCATACATCCAACTGAACTAACCAGTGTTCTTCTGATGTAATGTGTAATGTCACTAAAGTCGAGCCCCCCATATTATTAAAGTCAGTCAGCCGTAGCACGAATCTTTTGCAAAAACAATTTGCTACAAGTAATTTGATTTGTTTTCAGCAGTATAGACACAACAAAAATAATAACTATTGTTGTTTATGTAATATTAATGGGATGCGTAGGCTGACAATCGACGAGAGCCATTCAGGTACTTTGCCTTTAGGGTACTTGATTGTTTGTACACGTATTCTAGGTTGGCATTTAAAACAAGAAAATATATACCGCTCGCCAGCAGAACGAATTAGTTTTATATGTCACATTAAAACGTAGTGAAGCTATGATGAAATCAAGAACTCAACCTAAAATTCCATATTGATTTTTCTCACTGACAATTCATCAGATCATAAAATGCTATTATTTGTCATTTATCGTATCATTTTCAAATGATTTTATCTTTAATGGATTTCAAACCAACTTTATGCTTTTGTTTTACGAACAAGGAAAATTGAAAGCGAAATTTGATTTATTTGTGCACATCATCTTCGAGCTGTGTAGTGTCAGTGTAATATGTCGTCTGTCGTAAGAACCAAAAGCGAAAGATTTAAAAGAATAACTCATGTCAATAATTCAACATTTGAATGAAGATGATCGTATCATAAGATTTACACAAGATCTGAAGTTTTTACACTATATAATTTATCAACCATGGGTGGTGAGTGCATGTAATATTTAATTTTATTACAATACTGGTAGCATTTTTCGAACGACAACTGATCAAATCTCTGTATCACTATATCCCTTGACTCTTTACTTACATAACAAATGAAATGACAATGGCTTGGCAAATATCAAACTTTAATAGCTTGCATACATAAGTTAGTATCATCAGATCGACATAAATAAAGAAAGACTCAAGCACACGACATTAGCTGTTAGTGTTTTGTAGGTCGTTTAATGATTAGCATCCATCAGTATATAGGTGATATAGTTGATACCTGGTTGGTTTTGCACTAAAGATTATCGTCTGTGTGAGAATTGATTCGAGTGGTTAAAGTAAAGGAAAACTTTCCCTTTCAAAAGCGTGCTCTTTGTTGAGCATTAGTCTTCTTGCAGGATGTGTCTGGTCTGATATGTTGGTATATTATTGCGACTGCATTGCCACGCTATTAGATGGTACATTAAGTAAATCACCTCACGCTACATGAGCTTGTAACGTCTAGCATAAAAAGGTGTATCTATGCATTATAAAATATATAAAAATAGTTATCATATCATCATACATCTTATAATAATGGTGTCACGAATATGTACCTAATACTGTACGTACATACCTTCATAGTTTGTAGTTTGCTGAAAAAGGACTATGTAGACAATTAAGTTCAAGCTCTGTAGTGTCGCGTCGTGACTCGTGAACCTAGCCTAAACTTATAATCACCAAGAAAGGCAGACTTCACATGGCATATCTTTATGCTCTTTGTGGAAATATTATGCTGATAGTGTTAGTGATATAAACATTATAATAATAATATTAGTCACACGAGAGAGGATGTTCGCTGTTTTGAAAAATGCATGCTTTGATTACAGCACCATTATATCATGTGAAGTTACATAACTGAAATAATTACTGTTTTTCTTTTGCAAACAAAAGCTGCCATAATGCTATATGTTTGTAATTTTTTAAATTCGTTCAAAACACGCAATATAAATGATAAAGCCTTGTGTTGTATGTAAATGATAAATGTGGTATGCAATTTACCTGGTTTGGCATCTTGAGAGTGGGAAGTGCCAGAAATAATGCGATTGTGATAGATTGAGTATGAAATGAGGTAGATGTGGTATTATCCTTATGGACAAATGAGCATGTGCATGTGGAAGACACGGTAAAAACCTTGTTATTAGCATATTAAGTGGTAGAAAAGTAAAAGCGGAGAAAATCGAATCTATAGCTTTGTTTGATAAAGCACTGTGTGGTCTAATGACTAATATTTAACATGAATGTATGTAAGCCAATATAATGCTAGCTTTTGTTGAATTTTGCAGGTGTTGCATACATCAAATATGCTAAAACGTCGGAGGCTGCTGTGGCAATGGAGGAGATGAATGGAAAGTTTATCGGAAACAATGCCAAATCCCTTAAGGTGCTTATAGCTAATAGTAGAGATCAAGGATCCAAACGGGAGATGAATGAAGAAGAGCGCCTTCTCAGACTATTCATTATTGTTCCAAAAACTATGTCGGAGACAGATCTTAAGGAACATTTCGCTCAGTTTGGTGATGTGGAACATTGTAATGTTGTAAGAGATAGAAATACCAAAGAAAGCAAAGGGTATGCTTACGTGAAATTTCACAGGTGAGTTGCCAGTTTGTCGCTAAAATTGTTTTTTTTTGTGTATGTAACTTTAGACAAGTTTCGCTTCTACGTATGAAAGTATCAGTAAGGGGTCAAACAAGACTCATTATATGTACGTGATATGCACTGTAAGAACAACTTATTTAGACGAGCCAATTCACTTTCTTCATTCGAGCACGCGTGATATTTTAGACTGATGATATCCTGTAGTAGCAATCAAAGAAAACTCATCTTTGATTTTTTTTCGATAAGAAAAGCCCTATAAAATACTAGATCCTTCTAGTTTTATTTCATGTTATATTATTTTTAAATGATTTTGAACAGCCGAAACTAGTCGATATCTGAAGTCTAATAGGAAAGTTGCGTTTTCTTGTAGCAGCAGTTTGAAAAACAACTGTACCTAAAGTAAATAGAATGTATGTATTTTTATTTTGTATTTTTGCTGATTTTATTAGAAAAAAATATATGAGAGCCAAAATTAGTGCTACTGTCTGCCGATGATGATGAGGGTTTTATCACAAAAATCAGTACTGTAACGTTTTCGCATTTCCTCTCCTATCCGCATCCCCTGGATGAGCATTAAAAAATCAAATCAAATGCCTTAAAATCCCCTTTCTGCGTTATTGTTCCACTAGGGTAAGATTTTTAGCCGAAAACCTGTGAGCTGTCGAGGTCATTAGCAGCACAGGGGAATTTTTGATTCTGATGCATATTACATGTTTTAGAAAAGTGTTGCTGTTGTTAAAAAACTACTCGTGTTGGTTAGCATGAGATGATGTGTAAGACGTTTTTTAGATGTAGTAATAGTAGCACTACTACTAGTGTTTAGTACAACAGTATAATATCATCTTCATTATTGTACTATGATGATATTCTTCTAGTTGAAGCTCAAACTGATTTGTGATTTTGTTTTACGTGAATACCTTAACTTGATTCATGGTATAGTAGTAATAAATGCCATTGTGCTGTTTCTTTCTCTTCTAGAATATCTCATGCAGCGAAAGCATTCGAAGGTTGTGATCGGAGTTTTAAGCCGGTTTTTGCTGAACCACGGCCACAGAAGCAGTTAGCTGCAGAGGATCGTTACAGTAGTGCGCATGGTTCAACAACAGGTCCATGTAAGTAATATTAATCTTAATGAAGAAACTCAAATAGCATTAGAAATATTGCTTTTGCTATGATATGCCCGTCTATCGTAATGTATATAATATGAGTTATTGTGGTAATAATAATATGAAACATTCGCGATAACACTATAATGACGATATATGGTGATGCATAGATGTATTATATGAGGTTGAATGTAGGGATCAACCCCAACCCTAATTCTTATCTTTAATATAAAATTAGAGGAAAAGTTTTAGATTTGAATCTCTTTTACTTCTAACATATTACTCACAAACCCCATACATTTTTTCCTTTCTTTTTACGAAAAAAACGAGAACAGTATAAGCTTCGTTAGCGTACCAAAAATTCATTTATGTCGAATTATTATTAGGGGAAATGATCTCAAATTTATAGTGATATATTTTTCATGGTAAAAAAGGCCATATTGCGAATGATAATAATAACTTTCCACCCACGCAATATTCTTCCCTTATCCACATTTTTCTCTCAAAAATTATATAAGATTCAAACATTCGGAATCTATGCAAACTTTTCCAAAATTTTCTTGATCTACAGCATGATTATAATTAACAATAAAATATATAACGAGAATTTTAGAAACCAACATAATATTTTACGTTTACATCCATCTCCCAGTCGTCAATATCCGTTTATCATGCCTGCAACCCGTGGATTCTTTATTGTATTATTAGGTTCGTTATATTCCTGGTTCATGTCACACATGGGTGACTTTATGAACGAGAGTAACCACTTATTATAGGAGCATGGTGTGCATTAGGTGATAGTTAGCTCATATTATCGCAAAAGTACATTGTAATATTATGTATTTTTATGAAAACATTTGGCAACAAGCAAGGAAAGAATTTGCCTGCGGATGCTTTTCGCTACATATAGATTTTCATGTGTTTTGCACAAAGGAAATAATTTGATAAAAATTACTTTTGAATTGAAGTTCTGAAAGTTGTATAAAGAATTTTCAAATTAATTTAATATGCGAGTCACTAATTGATGCGACTTTTTGAAATGCGCAGATGACTTGCACGACTTTTCAGTAGACACTGCCTTTCAGCCTCTTGTCAATCACGGGCATCAACACGCTCATCAACATTCACATGCTTCACATCATGAGGTTCCTGCGCGTTTAAATATCATCGCCCATGGTAGTGTCAACCAAGATCAGCTCTGGAGACTATGTGACTTCTTCCCTGGGCTGGACTATTGTAATGTAAGGCATGATCAAAAGTCTCGACAGTGCTATGCTACCGTTGTATACAATTCATCCCAAGCAGCAGCGTATGCAAAGGAAAAACTTCATGGATTTGAGTATCCACCTGGCCATAGACTTATCGTCAAGTTTGAAGCTGTTTCCGAAGCAAACATTCGTCCTGGTAAAAATTTCTACTTCCGCGTTTTGTAAATTACAATTTGAGTAGTAGGTAAATGTTATGTAATGCTTTCTCAGGAACAGGGCTCTTAGGACCTCCAAATCCTCCATCAAGATATTCCTTACCCCAGTCAAATATAATTCACAATGGAACAAACAGTGCATCGTCAGTGGGCCCTCCCAATCAGATAGCAAACCTTCCCAGATCAGGAAACCAGATTGGCCCTGATCTTGCCACTTTAGCAGAAACCATAGTTCAAGCCACGTCCATTATTCAGGCAGCTGGGTTAACTGCCCCACACCATCCTCATAATCAATCTGGGGAATCCTACGATCCTTCCTATTGTTCTGTTAAGCTTCCAGCTCCACAGCCCCTTGCTCCCATTGACTCGCCCGTGTTGGAAAGGTATGATTTTTTCAAACGTCATCGCTCCATTGTTGAAAAAAGTTAAGCAAGGAATTGGAAAGCATTATTAGCATGATATTTTCTTGACATACTTTGCAGATTGTTTGTCGTGTGCCATCCAAGTCCACCTCCACTTTATGCCTTGAAGGTTGGTTACACAATTATAGTTATCTTGCGCAAGGTTTAGTGTATGTTTAATACATGTTACATACATTTAATTTCAGGATACTTTTGGCCGTTTCGGGAATTTAATTGATATTTTCATGCTCAATGGCAAGAACTTTGGTTATGCTAAATATGCCAATAAAACCTCTGCTGATGAAGCTAGAAATGTAACTTGACATTATTTTATACTTTTCTGTATACAAAAGTTAGGAATCACGATTTTTATATATGCCGCTATGCTTATTACGACTCCTAGACATTACACGGTCAGGAAATATGTGGGATGCGATTAAAAGTGTTTCCAGCGGAGCCGCAGGACCAAAGAGGAAATGCAAATCCTAATTCATCGGCTAATTCCGCAGGAGGAAGCAGTGTTGACCAGAAATGTAAGCGTGCAAAAATGGACTGTGATGAAGTTGATTGAGTCATATTATTCCATTTTTGAAACTCACCCGTCCACACAATGATTTTCAGGTTAGTCTACAATTACCAATTTGATAAATTTTAATGTTTTAATTCTGTGATGTTATCAGGATATTTGCACACGTATTTTACATTCCAATGAGATGATCAATCACGGACTGCCTTCCCATCCAGAAAGTTTTAAGAAATCGCAACCAGATGCATTAAGTCAAGTCTTCTTGGTAGTCAGTGGAAAGGGGTGTTTTCAGTAGTTTTGTTGTTTTTGGTCACAAAAATACGCGAGTGCCTCCCTTTTGGAAGGCATTTAGTAGTAAATATATGACTATCATTCCATTTTCCGCGTCATTTTATATTATGTTCATGTTAAGCTAAACAAGCAGTTCTTTGCCAAGCATATATACCGTCGTAATAAGTGCAATATTAAGTACCAAATGTAAAGTGCAATTTAAAGTAGTATATTATAATATTATATTTAAGGAGATTTTTGATTTTTTGATACAAAATTAGTAATTATGTGACTTTTTTGGTAAGCCGCGTAACGCTAAGAATGCTCCTGAGTGTACTATTTTTGTACGTCATCATCAGAATAGCGTATATAAATAATGAGTGATTAAGTGAGGTCTAAATCACAAACTGCCTGCTATATATTTAATATTCGAAGAGCAATAAGAATCTATTTACTTGACGATTACGATGATTAATCAAAAAGCTGAACTTTATCTAAAAAAAAAAAAAAAGATGTAATGTCAATGTGTCTTCTTTTAAACGTGTCAAAATCTGGCACTCAGTAAATGTGTTCCAGTACTCATAATAGTTAGTTTTCTATAAAAAAAATCCTCTGGCTTAGACAACCTGAGAATATAATACGGCAGCAATTAAAAAATGACAAAGATACATATCAGTATGGTAGGAAGAGGAATCCTGATTCCTGAATGACCTACGGGTTTTGCTTCTGCTCCAAGTGCAAAATGTGATGTGAGAATGGTGCTTTGACTATGAGATTATAATTGAGGAATCTCCACAAAATTTCATTAATGGTGGTGCTGATGAGATGTTGTAAAATGGTGTTCAACAAACTAAGATTGTGCTGGTGATTTGCATTACAAGAATTTATGGTATAGGTACGTTGATATTTGATATTGGTAAAGAATATATAAGCAACGACTGTCTACAGGTAATTTGCAATTAATGTGTAAAGGTACTCTATATTAATTCCAGTATTTTTCCACAAGAAAGAATATATTTGCTCATTAAATTGTAAACTAAATAGACTTAAAGTATAACGATAGCAAAGGGAAAAGAAAGGAAAGCTACCTCAAACTAGCGTAGCCAATTCAAAGCTACAATATAGTGTAGGATATGATACAGCATTTATTATTAGACAGGTTTTCCATATATATACACATATGCCATTTTGAGAACATTCCAAGTAAAATACCAATAAATTTTGTACTTAAAATAAACTAGAGAGCTTTTGACAATTTTTTTTAGAAGTATATTGCCGGTATTGAGAGGCAACGAGTTGAATGAAAATTCGGTATTATTATTATCACCCTATGTATTTAAAAGAGTATATCGTATTTTGGTATTCCAATAATTTCTATACTCAATTGCTTTCATATTTAATTGATGGCAGCTTATATCGTTATTTATGCAGTGTCTTCTAGGCAGGCTATTATACACCATGATAAATTATAAGAGCAAAATTACAACAAATCAGTGCATGGTAAAAGACATTTTGCCATGAGGTAGACTTTGTATTATATATTATCTAAAATATTTAAGAAGTATGCATATATTGAAATGATTTGCTGAGGTTCATAAAACTAAGGTCAGTGCTAGCATAAGTTCAAAGTACGTTTTCGTGCCGGTCTAGTTACAGTTTTTATAAGTTGTTTAAAAGGAAGAAATATTATATGTTCATTGTTCATTTCATATCTACTTTAACTTTCACCATCATCGATCAACAATTGAACGCAGTATACTTATGTGCTTTCTTTTTCTTGTATATCTAGATGACGACACTGGAATTCATTGACATGAGTCCATTCAGTTATTTTATCGACCCATTCCTAATCAATTCCTTTATCCGCAAAATGGCGTTCCATCAGTCTTCCTTTGATCCTTGCTTTCACATGTGAAGACATGAAGTTTTTTTATAAATGAAATATATGAACAACCTACCAAAAATCACCCTCTATACCTACCTGATCTTTCCAAGTGACTTTTCCCTCCTTTCCTGATAATAACAACAAATTCCAACGATGTTGAAACAACAAGAACATTAAGACGGGACACCAGATCAAAACCCAAACGGACCGTGTGCACATACGGAATGAACTGAAATGACGTGGACTCGATAAAAAAATAATTATAGAAAACGTGAAACAATACATTACTCTACAGTACATCCACCAACAACCAGATTTTATATACAGTGTAGGAAAAGAACTGTAAGAGAACTTTTTACTTATGAACGAGTTCACTCACTTAAAACTAGCAATACCAGCAATTACTTTACTCCGTGTAAAAATCCATTTAGTACGTTGGAACACAAGACATTTAATTACTTGTTACTAATTATTAGCAAACTGCTGTTAATATAATGCAGCTTTATCATACACACTTTACTTCAAATATACAATTAAATGCCTTTTATGCAGATTTAGATTTTTTAGTATTAGCTATTAGAAATGACTTGAAATTCAACAAATGAATTTCCGTACCTATTGTGCTTCTGTTTCATTTCGAATGTGCAGCACAAAAGTAACTTTCATAGAATTGTAAATTACATTGACAGTCTGGATTAATATCCTGTTATAAAAGTACCAACCTGTACAACGAGAAATGAAAAACGACGAACATGGAAGGAACGATATAGAACTATCATACATACTTTAATAAGAGATATGTAAGAATCAGAGAACGTGAACATATACTTTACACTTTGTTTATACTTTGTAATATGAGAATAACTGCTTAGCTAATGTCTTCATAAGAGAATGCTAGTGTGACACCTTTTTATTGCATTTTATATACCTTTTTTACATGTACTATTACGCGTTGTGACTAATTTGCAGAAAGGGTCATAACGTCCAATTAGCTGACCTAACAGTAACAGAAGTGAATTTTCAACTGAGAGGCACAATCCAATACATATACCTATATATATAAAGATATATTATCTATATATTATGCTGCAGTTTAACCTTTAAAAGAAGATGTAGCCTTTTGTATCAATCATTAGGATAAAATTGTCCACACATATAATTTAGCTTTAGCAGAACAAAAAACAATTCTTTCATTAAAACATCGAAACGAAACTAGAGAAAATATTATCGAGACTACAAAAATGTTACCCTATATATGCCAGAAATATTAGTGTACTCTGAAAAAGGGGTTGTGAACCAATGTTCACTCTAAAAAATTATAAAAGGGATTTCTTAGAACTTATACACTTTAGATTTTTGTAGAATATTTTGAAAATGAGAAGAACACGAAGAAATACACACAATACGATAACGATACAATATTATTTAGTAGTACATAAAAATATACACAATTACATATAAACGATATACAAGTATTTTAAATTCTGGACAAAGGGACGTAACTAACTTGTTTGTTACTGATGATGGTAGTTAAAACTGATATCCATATAACGTGTAGTTTATTACAAATAATACTGTTAATGAAAATGAGTGTACGTTTTATTATTATTACATATTACTTTGCTAATACGTAACTTACATTTTTAGGTAGTTTCCATTATTTTGCTGAAGTGACGGGATTTATTTTCGTTTATTTCATGATGGTGATTATTTATCACTTGATCAACTAAGAACTGCTCATTGCTTGAAAAAAAAAATGAATACGGTACACAGTGAATTAATGATGTTATTATTTTGCCATTATATCCACAACCGCATTTTTTATTACGATTTTGGAAGAAAACGTATTTTCAATTGCAACAGATATAACAAATGAGCAACTGAATGAGATTAGACAACTATTATTTCCAATGGTGTAGGAAAAACTAATGACTTTTTCAATAAAAACTTTGCAGACTTGCAAAGTTAAAAACTACGTCATAAACGGTAGCTATATATATATATTTCGTCAGAAACAATTATGCATACAAAAAAGCTGTGAAAGCTGGAGACGAAAAAAATGGTAAAAATTGTATAAGATTGCAGAAAATATAAAGATAAACTATTATATTCGTAGAGAACCAACACAACATGTACAATATGTATTAATATTTTAAAATGAACCTTCTTCACTTTGTAGTTTATATGTGGAATGGACAAGGGTAACTGTACTTTTTACGATATACTGTATTTACATACAAAAGATATTAGGTTAAGTTACACAGCTTTACAGCAACGAAATATATTACTATACAATATAAAGAATTTTTGGAGTTCCGACTGATCAGGTTGTTTCTTTCTGCTAATTACAAGTTACAAAAGAGAACATTTAATATTGTTGAAACAGAACAGAGTGACGTCTGATCGTGGTCGTACCAACCCCAGTTTTTTTCCAGTTTAGATATTCAACTCAAGAATCCTCATAAATTAGGTTTTTTATTTAATATTTTAGTAATGGAAAAAAGTCTGTATAAAGACCCTCCTAATGTGAATCCAGTAACAAAAATTTGTATTGTATGGTGTACTTAAAGCTACAAGGGAGCTTTCCGCTGTCTACTGTTGTGCTGCGATAATTTTTACGGTTTTTAAAGCTAAAATAAATACGGGGATACTTTCACGGAACACATGAATGAAGGAAATATTAAAATGGACACAGAGATATGAAAACTTCTACTGTTATATTGTTTCATTTTTTAAATGTTATCATTATTATTATTAAAGAAATTCTGTACTTATACTTTATTATTTCTTTCCTTCTGTTAGTTGTAGACAAAAACATGAATATTATTGTACATGTACACATTTATTTAGTTGTAGTTTATGTTTATAAATGCTTATGAAGAAATAAAATGATAAAATGAGTAAAACATATAGAATTCATTGGCAAAAATGCGATTTTATGTTATTTAAAATATGCATTAGTCGCACTCATTCAAAATTGCAGACAATAAAAAATAACAATCAACCTCCGAATTATTAATATTATTGTCAATGAGAAACAAATTGAACACAATTTTAATACCAGGAAATATGATATATAGGTATGTTACAAATTCACAATGCCGAGAATAATTACATCTTTTACAAAGAATGAATAGCTAATCACCACCAAGTTAGTCTGTTGACTTCATCAGGCTTAGATTTTGATCGCTTTATAAAACCCATATGTTGTAGCTCACCTACGGCGCGCCGGAAACGAATGCTGGTAAGACACGAAATAACATGTTTATATTATTTAATCAGCCATAGGTCAAATTAGTAATTAGAATCTACGCGAGAGGTGACTTACAGATAAGAAGCCGTTGCAGCGTCTTTAGAAGCACTAGCCTTAGATTTCCTCCCAGTTGGGATAGGTTGTACTACGGACAAAAATGCCTGTTCGCAACGTATAAGAAAGAAATTTATTCATTAACATTTGAATTGTACGTCATCGTACACACAAAATTGCTTTTTGTATATTACATGGTATATCAGATTTAGATCCACTTTTTTGGTCGTGTGCTCTGAAAAGAGCTTCTGTATGATAGATACGTCCGGTAAATTGGCGTCAATGGAAGATGGATCGAGATCAGAACAACATTCACACTAAAAATACAATTTTTTTGAAAGCAATTACAAAAGCTCATTTTAAAACGTATAAAGTCATTTATACAAGCAATCCGCACCTCAAAAACATAACCGGGACTTGTAATATCTTCGTTTAACTGCAAGAAGTTGGCTGGGTATCTTGCGTTGATTAGTTGGTTCAAATCATTGAAGACAAATATCTACAAAAATATCGTGTTTAAGGTTTCCAAAAGACATTCTTTAGAGAATAATGCACTCATGATCACTAATATTCATACTCATCATACCTTTGAACACTTTAATGAAGAAAGTGGAGGAAAAACCTTCTTTGCTAATTTTCCTAACGATTCTACTAGTTTTGTTCGTGCCGCGTGAACTGCAGATGAGCCTTCCTTTTGCCGCTTTGCTTCCAGTAAACGCTTGAAATTAAATCAATGAAGCGTATTTTGTAAAAGAAAATAGTTTTTGAAAAGTGAAATACGGTTAAAATACTAACAAGTAAGTATCTACCAACCTCTTGCAATTCCTTAATACTTTTGGTTTTCCGTAATTTCATGGCTTTAATATTAGCTTCGGGATTATCATTAGTTGCCTTTGCTTGGGAGTCGTCTTCCATCTCCGTTAGTATTTCTTCGAAATGAATCAATACATCCTTTGCCAAATCAACATTGTGCGTTTGACTTTTTTCTGTGAATTAAAAATGCATTACAACCAACCTTTAAAATTATATACTCGTAAGATGGATACAAGTTAATCGTGTATTGAAATTGAAACCTCACTTTTTAAGAATTGAATGAGTTCCTTAAGTAATATCTGCAGATCGAGTTTTGGTAAGCTACTAAGCGTTTTGAAGAATCGATGAAATGGGTCGCTTTCGTCGGATTCCCTTGCATTAGTATATCCTTCATAGCTCGACACGTACATGCTGGCATACTGTGTAGATTTTATGTTTAGAAAGATACGTATGATTTATTTTTTAATAAACACAACTAGGTAATTACTATTCACTGCACAATATCAATTAACTTATGCGCTTACCGAATTGCCTAATGGACAGTCTGGTAGTCGAAGGTTGATGAAGCAAAATAACTGTAGAAAAAAATTCCATTGCTTGAGATCCTCAATCGAGGAATTTAGTAACTCATTCGGTGGCAGTGTTTGCAGCTTTTTCTTCTTTCGTGGAGTTTCTTCTGCGCAAGTAATTGCTTCAACGACATCTTTGAAATGCTTCAAATTTGACTCACTGTACGAATCTGCGCTTTGGTAGGAACAAAATGCTGCTTTTCCAGTCAAAAAGTGTGAACGAAGACAAAACTGCGACAAAAAGAAATATACTTGTTTAACTAATGACATAATCACTAACAACAATTACAAGTATATTTTTTTTAATGCACTTTTGGGGTGGGGAGGAATCACGTACTTTGATAGACTGGAAAACATGTTCAACAGAAAAACTATCCTCTTGGTACTGACTTTCCAAATACGATACAATGGGTCCAGAGATCCTAAACGGGTTTGATGGATCGAAAAGTACCTACAGCAGAAAAACATCATTCTATGGAGGTTAGATGGGAAACGTATCTTATGCAAGTTTATCGTGTTGTATTAACTTACACGTCTCATAAACTCGTTAAATCTTTCGGTGGGTGACACAGAATAAAATTTATCCAGTACAAACTCGGAAGAGCTGTTCAGAGGTATCAAATTGTGGATGAAATGACTATGAGTCGCCCCAAAAATAAAGAGCACTGGTAACTTGGAACACCTGAAAGAGAAAGTATAAAGTTATTTTTACAGCCAAGATACTTTAGGATAAAAGCTAAGATCACATTTGGTTATTATTATTATTACCCCATTAATGTTAAAATTTGAGTTATTATTGAGTTTGCAAAATAATCGACATCTTCCACAAGAAGCACAATTTTATATTTTTGCTTCACGGAGTTCAAGAATAACTTTACATCGTACAAACTAAAATGCCGGCCCCGTTTGCTAGTTCCTTGTCCTTTTTTCACGGGGCTGGAATCTTCATTTTCCTCCTCGTCCTCATACGATTCCTATGAATTTTTAGACCTCCAAATGTAAGTATAGACTCGGAAACATCCATATTAGTATGACTTTATTTACCTCGTCAATGAGTTGTCCACATATCTTTTGAAACACGGCTTTTGTGGTAGCACTAGTTCCAGACTGGACTCGAGAGACAAACACTTTCCCGTGATCATCCCCCGGTAAATTCTTCAACTTATCTTCGATGTAATCAAAGGTAGCGCTATTTTCTCCAATAGACATACCTACATTTTATGAATTAACAAAAATAAGGTTGATTGATTGAATAATATGCATTGATTTATTACAAATAAGTAGTTAAATTACTTGATTCCAGGATCCCGATAGGAATTATGCATTCAACTCGGTCAATTAACTGGAAACTAGACTGAATGAACTTTGTAAGCTTGTTGTTGAGTTCATCATTAAATTTGTCTTGCACTCGCTGGAACAAAACAAAAATACAAATAATTCATAGTCATTTGATTCAACACCGCATTGAGATCTTTCAATCAAGATCCAGAAAATATGAGGAATAAAGGAAAGGTGATGTGACATTTGACTTGAACATCCTATATCATATTATTAATACCTGCAAATTTGTTTGTAGCAGATCCAAATTCTGTTCGAAAAGTCCTAACCTCTGTGGAATAGTTTCCCGTGGCTCTTCAAATGTACTCAGGATATTAAGGTCAATATCCAGGTCTTTCGTACTCACTGACCGACTTCTCTTACTAGTAGTCCCTCTCAATTTGGAGGGTGCATCTTTTGGTTTTTTAAACGTAATGCCCTGAAATTGGTAGTAAAAATAAAATGATAAACTTGAAAGACATGATATCAGCTGAATTAGCTACCGCAAATGAAGCAGGCGTTAAAGGTCAATGTTATGGTTAATGTTAAACAGTAAATGGTGACACACAGAACAGAAATAAGTTAACATACTCACCTCTGAATTTAAGGAATCCATTTTACAGTAGTTCTCTGTAAATTCGAATCACCAAAATACGGTTCCACAACGGTACACAAAACTAATCAATAGTTAATTTGATCTTTGTTAGCTTTTTCCAACTTTATCCTTCGCTGCAAATTGTTGTTAAATAGACAGTCAAAGTCAACAAAGTTAAAAACACGACTGGGTACGGCAAAACAAAAACAAAGTGCAGGGATGATGTTTGCCCGGTATACAGGTTAAAATATGTGGCTACAGATTGCATCCAATCTGATCGCCAACTGAATCTCTTTGTTCTTCAAATTTCTATTCGCCCCGAGAACGTCATTTTATGTCTTCGTAATCACTACTTCAGCTTTTGGCTTTACCACAGTTCTCTTTCAATCCGTTTTCTTGTTTTTGATTTCACTCATGTTTGCTGGCATAAAATATATAATAGCATGAATAGTTCAAAATGTCTGTGATCAAAATACATATCAATAGCAATTTTACATGTTGAATGTGTATTTTGACATTTTTGGCATTTTCACCCACTGAATAATGCAGTGATACGTTTTGATATCATTTTAATCCTCTTATTCCTCCTCACACGTAAATATTTCCTACGGGTAAATATTTTTTTTAAACCAACATAAATCGCACTTGTGATTGGATCTGTTAAAGTGGAAAGAAAAGTTTCTAATTGCAGCAATAATGTAGGATCTATGAATATTTGTAAAATGAAATAGAGATTTGTGTCAAATCAAAAAGTAAATCAATCATGAATAGAACACCTTCATCAGTTATTATTTCATCACATAATTGAGAATACCTTCATAATTGAATCGGAGATACCAGGATTTGTTTGTTTGTTTGCTTGGATGAACTATGTAAACAACAAATTAATATTTCATAAAATACAATTAGAGGAATGCCTGCGATATGTTAAATGTTACATCACATGAAAATTAAAAACAGTTAAGCTGCATCTAACGTAATTTTATCGAAATAAATAAAAGATGTTAATCTGTCGGAACAAATTTTACCGATTTATAAGCTAGCTGCAAAGAAATCTTTGGTTCGATCGGCTCAGACAGACAATGAATTGTTGCAAAATGGTACATGTAGTTTTCTTAATTCATTAAATGTACATTTCGTGGTTCATCATGGTTGATGAGTTGTTTTATTTGGTAAATCACCAAACTGGCTTTTCGACATTTCTTTCATTTCTGAGTCTGTGCTTGCCGTGGACTTTAAACTGCAAGTCTATGCATTCATTAAAGAAAAAATACTCATACAGGTTAACCGAGCCCTTGAGCACACAGCAAATCATTTTCTCTTCGATTCGTTCACATTTTACTGTTCAAACATACTTTTTTCAGTTTTTTCTACTTTTCCCTGTAATACTTATACATAATTTTGATAATGCATACGTAACGTGTTAAGGCATGTGTGCATAATGTTAATCACCGTAATCAAGATCTAAGTTCACAATTATCATCAAAAAAGGCTTGCATGCATGTACCTATATGAAATGTTCGCGTGTGTGAATGTACGTGGAAATGCAAATAAAAAATCTTTCCTTTTTGTATTATCGTTATAAAAGAAAAAGTAGATGCACGCAAGTATTTATTGAGCTCTCTGAGCATACATAGATCAAGCTGTTTTTGCTAGTTTATGTTTAGCCGGGTTCACAAGGGAGAGATTATCTTTAAGATTCATAAATAAAGTACACAGCAGCACAGCAGGCATGAATACACCTATTATTTGTATAGTACTTTTTAGGATTGAAGGCAAAAAGCCTACAATATGTAGGAATGCAAGACTTGCCGTAATAAACGGGGAATCACCGGATATGAAAGTTTATGGTGGTGGTGGTAGCTATCATCTGAGTTACCTCAAGTTCTCATGGTCTTCGTTTCGTGATCATCCTCCGCCTCCTCCTTCCTTTAACATCACTCCTCAACAACATGCACATGTTTTATGCTTTGGCATTTCTTCTCCCAAACGCAATGATGAGGTTGTACCCTTTGCTTTTTTATGTGCACAAACTTTGATGTAAGCGAGTTCAAGTGGAAATGTATACAGCTGTGTGCGTGCGTATCCAACTGATACTAAATTTTTTTTAGAAGGGCATGCCTCGCTGCTTGTGTATAGGTATGCAATACGCTCTTTTTCATGCATCCTTTAAAATAAAAACTCACTTGACTAGGAGTAATCTTTAGCTAATGCGAGGATGATTATACTTTTTTTTATACTCATCACCCTCATCCCCCTCTGGAAAGCATATTTATGTAATATGAAGAAAAAACGAGAAGTGAGCAAGCATTAAATGCCCCACATTATTATGTTTATGGATGCTCACAGCGAGAATAGTTTATAATTATGATCCTGCCTGATTCGCTTCATGCTTTTCTATTCAACATTCATACACATACCTCTGCAAGTTGTTATACACTAAACATGTTTCAAAGTTTCGAAAATTAATGGTAGCATGAGCTTATAAGCCTACGCTTGTTTGCTGTTTTTTTTTTTTTTGAAAACGCAACTTTATCATGTACCCGTGAAGAATAACTAGTGCTAGGGTTTCATATATTCAGTCAGTGTCAAACTAACAGGAAGAGCTGAATAGCTCTCGTCGATACATTGTAACGTGAGATGTGTGAATGTCATTGTATGTACATCACTGAATTTGGGAAGTAAAAGCCCAAAATGTCTAAAGCCAGGCATCTTATATAGGTAGCTAAATTATCGGCCAGCCAGACTCAAGTTTTTTAAAAGCATGCATGCAAGCAAAAAAGGGTCATGTTATGTGTTAATGTTGTATGGATGGATATCCTTCTCATCATATTAGCCACGATATGTAGTTTTTCAATGTACATCCCATCCCACAACTGTTGTATAACTTGTATTATTGTATGAAATACTTTCATGTTATTAGTACCAAGATGATGATGATGATGGAATGGAATGCTGGTGATGTTAGTAGTCTGCTGGTTTTCTATGTGTTTTATGCATAGCCTCATCATTCTCAACATATTAAAAGGGGAAAAAAGCGTAAAAAAGCTATTTCTAGTTGTGAGTTTGTTTGAGTTGGATATAACATTGAGGGCTGAGCAATAATGATGAAAAATGTATGTATTTGCAATAGTGCTATATAGATATAAAATTTGAAATATTATGTGTGTGTAAGTTTATGGATTTATATAGGAAAAGCTTGACTTGTTCGGTCTCCCTTACACACACAACACATCACAGCTTTTTGCAAAAGCTGCTGTGCTACTCTTTTTTATTATTTTATTATAGCCGAATTGAGCTGATGTTGATGATGACGATGATGTTGAGAGAATAAATATCTGTTGTGTGTGTTGTATGACTGTGCTGCTGCTGCTGTGAGCTGCTGAATATTATTGTCTGTAAGGTTCAAGTCCATTGGTGAACGTGAGATGTTTTGATTGATTGAATTTTGTTGTGAGAGCGAGAGAGAAAGAAAAATAATTTTTTCCGTATTTTAATCCCTTGTCTGTATGTTGATTAGCTTATAGATTAGTAAGTATAATACAATTAAACTCATTAGGAACTTTAAGGATAAGACATATATCAACTATCGACATCATCCCACACGGATTTCTCTTATGGTAGCTACACATATTTAATAATTACCTATTATACCACATACAAAGTTTTTTGATAGTTCTCCTCTATATTATTATGCACACATATACAAGTCCTGCCTCCCTCTCTCTGTCTCTTGACTAATTGTTGAATGTGTGTTAATGTTAAAAAATACTATCGCACTACATATATACATGCCGTTTCTGCTATTGCTCCTAAACCAAGACATAACAGCTCGAGTATATATATTTTTGTCCACGTGTCCATCAATTTTCTCGCCTCCTAAAGTCAGCCCGTCGTCACCACCAAAAACGCCTTAAAGACAATTGACACAAGGAAAGAGGAAAATCACGTCTCCATATGAAAGCATCATCATTGCACAGTGGAGAAAGTAAAAGCCAATAATGGTGACAGTGATGACTTCCTCGTAAAATCACGAGAAGAGTTCATTAAATGCAAGGAACAGGCTATTAAATAGCCAGAAGCTAATGAAAGAAAAAACATCAAGTTCATCGCAAACAAATTTAAACCATGCGCATGCACTCGTAGTACAAGAGCCAGAGAGCCATTATTTTTATCCTCCCAGCAAGTTCCATCAGCGAACATCATCATCACTACTACTGCCTTAACGCCCTCACGGGATCTCTAATAATAAGGAAAAAGGAAGCTATAATATCCCAGCAGAGGAAGATAAAACAACAGTGTGGATCATTCACAGTCGCCAGCAAAAACAATCTTTGCAACTGTCACCCAGCATCAGTCAGAACAGAGGACTCTTTTTACATGCAAACATGATGATGATAAGATGATATGCAAAAATGCAACTAAAAAGTAAAGGATGCCCGGATAAGCTCACTTTATTGGATGGAAAAGATGTGATGTCGGTGCTGCTTGTTCTTGACTTCTTTTCTGTGACAGCAGCCGTCGTCGTCCCTACATGTGTGCAGATTGTACATCGACTTGTCTTGTTGCATTCCACTTTCCATTTCCAACAAATCTGATAACATCTCTACTAATAGAAGCTCTGCTTGTAAGTACATGAATACGTTTGTGGTGAACAAGTGAGATATGGTAGCGTTTTAAGATACTCCGTTTAAAATGCTACGTGATCACAGATAGATCTTGTGAAATCTGTGATTATGATCATGTGAGAAGTACTGGCTGGTGAAAGATCAACTTCCCTCGAGTAAAGTCACAAGAAGCGTTATTACGAGAAAAATTAAACTTTTACTTCTCTGGACTGATCTGATGTTGATGAAGAGATGTAATAATTGGCAATGCAAAAATCATGATGATGCATTGCATATTTTTTCAACATGTTTTGCGCATGCAGCAATAGTAAAGCGTTGGATTGCAGGCCACGCGAGCACCTTCAAATCTTTAACAAAATGCTGCTGCTGCTGATCATCCTTCATTGATGACCCACTGGCATTGGCAATAGAAGTAGTTTGCAATTTGCATACGTATAAAAGATATTTAAATAAAATTGCATTTTTGCAATTTTTTTCTTGCAGAGTTGACTCTTCTCTCGGCTGCTGCATTTTGTTGTGTGTGTGTGTGAGTGAGTGAATATGTGGCGGATTGGATAATAAGTAATGATGATGATGATAATGTTTAGGTGAGCGAGAGTGTGACTGTGGGAGAAGTTTATTTGGTTGGATCGGATGGACGGATTGATGATGATAATGATGATGATGTTTGGCTGCTGCTGATGATGGTGGTGGTCTGTGTGTACTCTGTTTCGTTTACATTAACATATGCAGGATCATCTGTGAACTTAAAGAGCGAACAGTAAATACTTCTTTCTCAAAGAGCAACTCCCTTTACACATCTTCATCATCATAATATTTAAATTTCTTTTAAAGGGAAAGTGTGAGACAAACACGAGAGCAGAGGGCAACACACATAAATTTGTGTAATTTGAGGAGACTTGTTAGTGTGGTTTCGTAAAAGTTATATAACTGACCTGACCAGATTTATTGTTGTTGATTTAACCGAATTTGAATACCTTCAGTAGGCTTGTCTACGGAAGCGCGACAATGTAGGAAGATTAAATTTTATGTATCGTAATTGCAGTGATCGCTAAAAACGCAACGTGTCGGCCCCCGTTCGTGACAGCACAGTACAAGTACATTAGTTAAAGTTGACGACAATCAACCCTCTTACCTGCTCTACCCATTTATCATTTAGGAGACTCCACGAAAATTTGCTTTCGTTTTGTTGAGAGTGTTGTTGTCTTGATGTGACTTCCCAGCATTGTGGAAAAAAAGTAAGGAATAATTAATGATCTAGTATGGCAGGATAAATATTGAATATTTGTGATATGGATTGTCAATTGTGGATATTTGAAATGAACTTGTTTTGGTTGTTTGAATTACAGGATCATTTTTGGATAACCTGTGCCTAGGAAAACAACAAGGAAAGTTTAGGAGACAAATATCACCCGGTTGTCTTTCAACTTCAGAAATTTTAAATGTGTGAGGTTCCTTCTGGAATGAGGAACGTGAAGATTATGGAAACTTATCTAAATGTTATCAACAATAGGTAACGAAAGGAATGTGCTTAGGTGGTGTTGTTGGGCTGTTCCTGGAGAATGAAACGCCAAAGTATATTGTACATTGTCGCTGAGCTGATAAGGCACAACAATGCATTGTAGTATGAACGGTGGATGACTCTTTGTGAGTGCTGTAGTGTGAGTGAGTTACATTTTGAAAGTGTGTTGTTGACGTTTGCAGGTTGAGTGTTAGTATATATTAATTATTGTATTGTGTTGTTGTAAGCTTGGTCCTTCAGTGTTATTTTTATCTGAATATTTTTCTGTAATTAATTATCTGAATGTAATGTAACGTAATAAGTTTTGTTGTCATTACAAGTACCTACTGCCTATAGATAATTAATTTTGAAAAGCAAGTGTTCTTTTTACATGCTAAGAAACGTAAACGTTATAAAATTATTGTATTTATACTTTAAGAGTCCTCTACAGAGAAAATATTTCAGTTTTTGATTGTCGCTGCGTTGAGAACTATCGCCTGATAATATTTTAAATACTAATCAACCACTACAGATTTTCTTCCATCATTATTGTTAATTTCAGGTATTTTGTAGAGAATCAGAATTACCGTGTCTTAAAGATAAGTTGTAGTTTGAAATTGTACAGGAATTTTTCTTAGATGAGTTTGAGAAGAGTCTGAGCTTAGTCGTGATAAATTTTTATAGGGTCTATATAGATTTGTATAACTGGATGGATGCAATCCAAAGAACAGATTTAAAAAATTAAAGGAAGGACCAAAGGTGTAGTTTCATTTCAGGAGGCAATTAGAGTAGGGAGTCTGAATTTCGTTTTCGATTTTTGTCAACACGTTGAAGTAGATAGTTAAAATGTCGACGTATTTACAAGTCGCCGAGGATGATGGAGAGGAACCAATCGAGGTACCCACGGAGGAAGATGGCACGTTGTTACTGTCTACTCTTCAAGCCCAATTTCCTGGAGCATCCGGTTTAAAGTTTAGAAATCCAGACTCTGGTAGCCTTCGTGGTGTTCGTTTAGTTGATGGTAGATTTCACCCGCCTGACAATGGTTGGGGGAATACCGTCTATTATTGTGTCTTCCCGAAAGGTAAATAGATTGATGAATGTACCAGATTTGTCTAATATAAAACATCAGCAAATAAGTTTTACCTGTTGTGTTGTTTTTTTGTAGCGGAAAACAAAAGAAAATCGGATGACTACTTAGAAAATACAACTGCAAAGTCCAAGCGATTTGAGACCAGTAAAAACAAATGTTCAGATTTAATCGTACTAGGCTTGCCTTGGAAAACATCAGAGCAGCAGTTGCGGGAGTACTTTGAGCCTTTTGGAGAAGTTTTAATGGCACAAGTTAAGAAAGATAGCAAAACAGGGCAGTCTAAAGGATTTGGATTTATTAGATTCGCAAATTACGACTCACAGATACGCGTATTGTCGCAACGACATCTTATTGAAGGCCGATGGTGTGATGTAAAAATTCCTAATTCTAAGGTAGCCACATAATTTTGCATAAAGCTTAATAATTTGCATTTCGTACCTACGAATTATTGAGAATCGAAAATAAAAATATTTCATTTTCTGCAGGAATCACAACAAGCTCATGTACCCGCCAAAGTGTTTGTTGGTCGATGCACCGAAGATATTACTGCTGAAGATTTACGAGAATATTTTTCTAAATTCGGTGAAGTGACGGACGTATTTATACCGAAGCCTTTTAGAGCATTCGCTTTTGTAACATTTTTGGAGGCAGAAGTCGCTCAGAGTTTGTGTGGTGAGGATCATATTGTGAAAGGTGTCTCCGTCCATGTTTCCAATGCTGCCCCGAAATCTGATCCTTCTAGAAATCAAGGAGGTCACCAATATCCGTACAGAGGTATGTAACAGTATTACATATTTGATTACTCGCATTTGATTTTGTAGATTCTAAAATCATACAATATGACATATCGTAGGTGTTCCACCAAGGGATGGCGGGAAAATGGCTGGTGGTTACGGTCAACATTATGGCCAAGGTGGTGCTGGCTGGAGTGCTGTTGGTGGAGGTGTCGGAGGTAGGGGTGGTCTTGATATGCCTAATTTACAGACTCTTGGTCTTGGTGGCGGTGCTGCTGGAACCGGTCAAGGACAGGGTTTAAGTAATCCCATGGGATTAGGTGCTCTAAATTTAGGTATGCCTGTGAACCCAGCAATAGTAGCCGCAGCGCTGAATCAGGTATGTGGTGACAGTGAGAAAAAAACTCGAAAAATCTTTTTAATTTCACACGATTTATAGCGCTGCTATTGTTAACTTGTATTTCTCTTTTAGGCTGGATGGGGCCTCGTTGGTAATATCCAAGGAGGTCAGCAAGGAAGTGAAGGTCCCCAGAGCTTTAATCATCCGTCAGGTTTTGGTCACGCAAACGCACCAACTCAACAGGGAGCTACATCACAGCAACCTGGACCTGAAGGCTCTGGATTCATGGCTTGGGGTGGTGCAGACGGACCCGGTCCTGGTCATCAAGGTCCACCAAATCCTGGTCCAGCTCAACCTCAAGCAGCATGGTCAAGGGAGACGAAAGGCTTCATGAAGTACAACATGTAAATTGAATAGTTTATCCACAGATTCGATATTATCGGGTTTGAGCAATCTTTCTGCATCCTAATATGTTGTTCAATGTTCAGCTCTAATAGTATAAACTACCTACCTATATAAAATATCTACCTACCTATATGAATATCTACCTACCTATGCAGTGTTTGGGAAAACATAAAAATTGTTAGTTGTTAAATAACATATAAAGTAACTATTATAAATGTGTTAATTATGTGTACGTTGAAGTCAACAACAATCTGTAGGATGTCTAGAAAAATTATGGTCAGTAATTTCATTTATGATGGTTGGTTAGGGGAAACTCAAGTAGGTGACTATATCAAATGTAGTTGAACTACTTTGTTACAATTATATTTGTTAAGCTAAAGAGGACAAAAATTGTGGTTTTTCGTAGCGTGGGCATAGGGTATGAGAGGCTCGGTTAGACTTGTCTATTTCACGTTCTTATCGTTTTCACTTGACGTTTACGGGTAACGATACCAAGAATTCGTTGGTAATACCTTTTTCCGTAATAGTCAACCGCGGTGCACGTTACATTACAAGAATCCATAAAGTAAAATATTTATTATTTTAACTAGAATATGTATGTAAGTAAAATAACTCGAGATGATAATAATCCTACAAACAAAAGGTTTTAGTTTTGATTTTTGACATTTTGTTTTCAGTTAACCGAAAAACTATATAATAATATATTATAAATTATAAATACGCCTTCAATGGCGACATAGACCAAAAAATAATATGATAGTAGAAGCTGCATATTCTAATTTATTAACGTGAACTGATATTTACATTACATAGATACAATCTGAACTTATTACTGATAAGAAAGAAGAAAACTATATAAAGGATCCCCAAGATTTTGTTTGAATTTTTGTTTTCAAAAGATTGAACTATAAAATTTCATTATTAAAAATTAGAGTAAAATGCAGAATATATATGCACACAAGAAGAAAGAACTATAAACTATGTGGTGGATCACAGATTTTCGTATCCGTAAAAGTTTTTCGCCAACCGTACGACACCGGCTGCCCGTACGTTGTGTGGTGTTTATGAAAAAGCTGTAATACCGTATACCTAAATATTAAAAAATACAGATACATACATATATAGAGATACATCCGTGAAGAATATATTTAAAAGATTGTTCATTTATTAAAATGCGTTCAACAAACCGAAAAAAACTATATATTTTCTATTACAACCGAACCGCACGAGTGGAAATGATAGAACGAAAGGTTTTTAGAGATATACGAAGCTGCTTTGATTTTGTTTCGTTTCACCATTGTTGTACATATGAAAGGAAAATAATATGTATTGTGTATTATTATATTTCGTAATAATCCCCCTAAAGTTTGCATTTTAATATACTTAGCGTGTTTTAACTTATTGTTTTGTTTTAGGTATCGAAATTCGATTGCTGTTAGAAAGAAACATATGAACAAGCAAGGCTTAAACTCGGTATCAAGGACTGAGCAGATTTTATGAAGAATTGACTTTCTAAGGAAAAGAAGGAATCGGGGGAAAATTTTCACTTTTTAATTTTTTTAAAACATCTTTTGACTCTCCTTTATTCAGTTCCAAATACTACTAAACTATATTATTTAATAACAAAGAAACCAATTAAAATACATATTGATGATGATTATGTATATCTTGTGAAGATTTTTTTGTGAAAACGGAATGTGTCATGCATGTCAGAGTGTATGGTTGAGAACAGAATGATATAAAGTAAAATATATATAAAAATACATATTATATCAAGCAAGTATTGATCTCAGGGAGAAGATGCATGATAAAATGATTGATTGAGAGAAACTTGCCGGTGTGAAGTAATCGTGTGACAAGATAAACTTATATTCTAAATAATAATAATGTGCTGACGACAACGGTTTTACTTCATTTTTAAAAGTTGTCTACTACTACACTACGTTACTACTATACATATTACGATTCATACTTCTATATTTAATTATTATTACCTATATGGAGTTAGTCTACTATAAAATCGCATCTAGTATAAAAGCTAAATAAATTAAAACAAAATAACGTAATTTGACTGAAACTAAAAACCCATGTGACAGGCGGCATAAGATGTTTCTGTGAAAAAAATCGTGATCAAAACTGCCTACGATCGAGGGAATAAATATAGTATATTATACAAAAAAAAACAAAGTTTTATTCTTAAGTTTAAGGACATACATAACCTGTTATAATGAAATCTGAAAAAGTTAGAAATTAAGTACTCTATCTGTATCGGTAAAATTATATTATTTAGTTTAGTTGTTATATATTATGTATTCACATTAAGTTTAGTAGTCCTCTTTATGATTCAGTTTCATGTACAAGGTGAATTATTGTCTAAAAAATCTTTTATGGGACACAGGTGAACGTAAAAATGCCACATTTAGATTCTTAGATGGATTTATTATTATTATTATTATTATGAGGATGAAGGAGGTTCAGTAAAATATCATTTTGAATCTTCATTAAGTAGGTTTAGGTGAAATCATAATTAAGGTTACAAAAATTTAAAAAAAATATATATATGATCGATCATGCTACTACATTGCCTATATGTTATACTCTTCTATAAAATACATAAAATGAATATATTACACAGACCTCTACCTACTACTACCGTAAATGTGCAATTCTCGCAGTCGTCTCGACTCAACAAATCTTCAGAAATGTTCGTATTTCGTATATATACCTACAAGTAGTGTTGCATTAACAATCATCCCAGTCATTTAAAGGGTAAAGAACCGTATGTATAATTTATAACCACAGATAAACTCAATGTCCCTCGATATACATGCTATTATATAAGATGAATTTACCTCGATGAAGTATGTCTGTAATTAGAATGTATGTCCTTTGTGTACAGGAAGTTGCTTGAATCACTGGAGCATTTCCTGCATAGGTACTACTTTAAAAGTACTTTTTCGGCTTTGCCTCTTGCAACGCAACCTCACAGTTACTCTTTTCCTCATGTCCTTCTCCTTCTTATAATGTAATTACGAGTACGCATTAGGGAACATTCGAAAATATAAATATTTAAAAAGCTTTAATTACTTAACGAAATTCAATTCGCAGTCTAAAAGTACCATTTGTAAAAGAAAATATAAACTTCATCAATGTTTACGTTCGCTAAGAAAAAATAGCAGAGGGGTTGAAATATACATATAGAAGCAAGTTTCGAATAAAATCAAAATATTTTCGAATTCACGTCCGTATTTCCGTATTGGGGTAATGAACAAAACTCGCTCGCAAATTATGTTTACTTTAAAAGCGAATTAATGATGAGTATGAATATTGTTCAAACCGTGATTCAACAAAATTGAAGTGATGCAAAAATGTACGAGAAAAAGGGAATTTTGAGTGAATGACAAATTTATATAGAAAACGAAACTGTGTGTGAGGTATAACAGAATGTTGGTAAAAGTTATGGAAAGCTGGATGTTCACTTTCACAATCATGAAGTATATAGAGTTAAACGTGAGTGAGGGATGTTTGCGAGAATGTATGTACGTCTTCGTGTGTAAAAGAGAGGCACACAGTAATTTAGGATCATTATGAATGTAACGAGTATAACAATATGAAAAATTATTGCTGGACAATTAGAGATTTAAAAAGTATATTAACTGTACTACATATAGAAAGAACCAGTTATTTATCACAAGAAAAAAAATGATGATAATAATAAGAGTAATAATCATACATTATAATAAATCTCTTAAAAGATCATATTCAAATTCTATTGGCAAAAAATGATTTGTAGTGTTTCTTTTTGAATTATTGATTTCGATAAAAATAAGATACATATTCTGCATAGCATAATTGGCATAATATGACTCTACTGTAAAAGTGCCTTTTTGGCAAACTGTGGAAGCACGAATGCTGCACGATGTATTTCTGGATTGTAATAGCGAAGACCCATTTTGGCGATCTCTTCAGCAGCAAGTTCATTCAAAGGCTCTTCAAATTTTGTTTCCTGGAAAAAAATATATAAATTAAGTCATGATAGAACCAAACATTTACAAAAGTTAATTTTAGATTTCTATAAGAATTTGTCCTTTTACAGAATTTTTGCTGCAAAGAAGAAACCCGATTTGTCCTCCGGGGTATGTTGGGATGCAAGTGTAGCCGTAGCTAACCTTCGGGAACATTGTGTTGCAAAAATCCAGCATTTTCTTGATAATGTCTGCATGATACCACATGTTTTCTCCCTGCGAACATATTATTCCACCTGGGCGAAGTGCCTTCTCACACATTTTGTAGTACTTTTCCCCAAATAGGCTTTCAGCAGGTCCTGTAAGATGACATTTGATAAAATGTGTGTAAGGATGTTTGCGCTGGTTATAACTTTATATGGCTATATGTAGGCTTTAAGTCTTACCAATTGGATCAGAGCTATCGGTAATAATCACGTCGAACTCATTCTCATGCTTGCTCACAAAATCCAATCCATCTCCAATGTGAAGCGTCAGCTTTGGACTTTCGAAACCAATAGCCATGAAATTTAAAAACTCTTTGGACACTTCCACAACTTTTGCATCAATTTCACATTGAACGACTTTCTCCACAGTAGGATATTTTACAACTTCCCTTGCAACGCCTCCATCGCCACCTCCAATAATGAGAACTGATTTTGGATTTGGATGGCATGTCAAAGGCACAAAGGTCATCATTTCTTGGTATGAAAACTCATCCTTTTCCGTGCATTGGATGCAACCATCCAAGACGAGCGCACGCCCATACGATACTCTAAAAAGAAAGCAAAAAAACTCATGCATTTAGTTCTGAAAATCTAGGAATATGTCTGAGCTGGAAAATCTATAAGAAATATTACGTGTCCAACACAAGGACGTCTTGATAATCGGATCTTCCTTCATATAGAACTTTATTTACTTCCATTGAAAACGACTGCCCTTTCCATAAAGCGCTTTTTTCTGTGAACCATTTCTTGTCAGAGTCCATGTTGAGTACTTTAATCTGGACACGAGAAACTCAGTTTAAAATTCTCAAGTGTTGCTAAAGTTGGAAATGTGTACAATTGTTCAGAATTGCGCTAAAACTAAATCTTCAATTAGTTAAGAATAATGATCTGAAAACTTGTCGTCTGAAACGATATTTAATGAATGGGACACATGGATGCTGTAGTATGTAATATATATTTATAAATGCTATGTCTTATGTCTAGCTGACGTGTCTGACGTACATACAACTGCCAGACTTCTTTCATTAAACACAAACGTCTTCCATGTTCTTGAAAGGGTTAATGCTATCTTCAGCAGGAATCAATAGAGCATGTAAAATGTGCCTTACTCGTTATCATTAACTTTATCTGTATCAGTATCAGAGGAGCATATCAATAGGCAACCAAATTCATTCCTTGTATTGACATTTATTTGACATTTTAGTATAAATCAACTCAGCTTTCAACTACAGACAACAGATATCTAGCTTTTATGCATACATAATAATATGGATAGGTGATGCAGGCGCAACCAGTTATTAGTGAATTAAGGAATATATATACAAGGAACTCTAACCAAATTGAAATGCGTGATTCAATTTTCATGGAATCTCACAATGTCACACTAAAATGAAAATAAAATTCATTATTGAAGCTCAAAAGCTCTTACGTTTTGTCATGTGAGTCGTGAGTCTCTAAAAGGATGCCTGCTTACTTTTGCTGGTTTCACAGAAGATATTGTCGCATTCACAAGAAAATTATTACTGGATTGATAACCAAATATTTTTCGCTTTCTCAAGTTTAAAAAAATGATACTTGCAAATGTTTTCAACTCTGCCTTTTCTAAAATAAGGAACATTTGAAATGAATAAACAATCAGTAAAGATAAGATACGTGCCTAGCAGTCCTGCTTACACAATCGCATTGAAATTACAACACATAATGACAAATTAAGAGCATTGATGTTGTGAAAATGTCTCATTCACAAGGTTAGAATTACGAGTGCATTTAAATGACGATCTTTAGAGAACAGCAATAAATGCAATACTGAATGAGTCATGATGTGATGATGATGAGTAATGAAATGAGAAACTCAATCTTCTCGGGGTCAAACGTTTTTCTTCAGAGAGAAAACCGAAGCAGAGAAAGATTTAGATGGCAGTATGGCAGAGCTTCAAAGATGCATGATGCATCTGTCTATTTTATGTTCAAAGAAAAGATGGTTCCGATTTCACATGTAATTTTATTGAATGGCTAATGCCATAAATTTTAAGTAATTCATTATCGTTATTGAGTAAAATTCTATGCTGTATTGCACATTGTTCAAAGTTGTTGAGCTGAAGATGCATCTAATGAGTACTGCTTTAATGCAGTAATTAGTAATGTCGAAGCATGGCTATGGAACCGAGACTTGCAATACGATGCATGCATCGTGAGTCGCGACCCCATTTTCATTGAACCATTGTTTCAACTTCTACTCCCACACAATTCGTAAATTCATGCTAGAAAGTTGACACTATATAACAAAACGCTATTTCAGTGATGCATTTTTACTTTACCAATTGACAGGATTTTGATGGATCAACGATGAAATGTCTGAAGTGATAGATAATAATGTACTCATAACTAACTTTTGGACAGACATCTGTAATTTACTGGATTCACAAGAATTCTGTCAACTTGCTTCACTTTGTAAATCAGGCTCAGTTTCCAAGAGGTAACGTGATGTAAAACATCTTCATTTAGCAAGTCTAGTCTAGCCCAACCCAACCCGACACCCAACGTAAGTGTTATCTATGACTTATCACTGTTGGACGTCACCATTAGGTGTCTTGTCTTTGTCTTGATGCCCATAACACTGATCCTGCATTCGGCGCATAGCGCATCAACATCACATACAAATCTACAATTATGAAATTTTTGCATGAAATGATACCAGAGTCCAGTTGGACTTCTGTGGTGCTATTTCATCGTGCGAAAGCATTCCGTACGACTACGAGATGCTGCTTCTACCTAGCCAATGCAAAGAGAAAATAGCGGAGAAACAAGTGAATGTTGTTACTTGTTGGACTAGGAACAAGGAGTATTATGAGAGGAATGGTAATGTTATGATGATTTTGAGATGGAGAAGTGAACTGACTGATCGGGAGTTCGTTCAAATATCAGTCATCAGCCCAAAAATAAACAAAGCGTTTTAGGTAGCTAAAAGTTGCAAACGTATTTATAAGCACAGTTATGCCCAAAACGTAACGTATAGAGTTTCATGCAGCGATGCTTGATTACTTTTTGTGTCTTACCACCAGTGGTCTAATAAGCAGTACTGAAGAATAAATGGCTTCCTCTAATACCAAACGAAAAGGGACACTTTCCTTTAAGAAACGAGATTCGCCGGTACAAGAAGTCGTTATAGATGATGATGATGATGACTTTAAACCGTCAAAAAATCCCTTTTCGTCAAGAGAAAGTAGTGAAATTAAAAAGGACAATCCCCCGAAACGATTTCCAACAAAAGAGTCCTCGCGACAAAAGACGCGTAGGGAACGAACTACGGGCAGCAGTGCTACTAAGCAGTTAAGTTGTCCAATTGTCACTGCCAGTGAAAGTGAAGAGGATGCGGATGTCAGTAGCGTCAACGCGCAACTTTATTCAACGAGCATTTTACAGAGAGTTTCTGACAAAGTGGAGGAAGAATTTGTAGGAGGAGTTGGCACTCCAGAAATTGAAGAAATATTGATAGATGAGCAAGAAAACTGTGCCGTATCCTGCAGTCAAGTGGAAAAATCTTCTGTGACTAGTACGAGCAAGGAAGGAAAAGAAGCATGGAAGAATCTCATGGGCCAAATGCAGAAAAATCAAAAAGAGATGAAGGCCAGTGGTTCCAAAAGGGGGAAACCTCCTACGAAGAGGATTTTGGCTCAAAGCCCGAAACCTAAATGTAAGTTTTCATCTAACGCAACTCATCCATTCACATAATTACAGTCAATATTTTTCAGTCCCATACTTATAATATCGGTACACTTGCTTTTTCTAATCCCAACAGCCACATTCCCGAGTACAATTGATTATATTCAGAGTCCTGTGAAAAAGAATGCTCGTTTAGGAAGCGGAGAAAGTGCCACGATCACCAAAAGTGCTTTAAATGAATTCAAAAAGGAAATCAAGCGTGACTCAGACTCAGAGTCCCAAAAATTAGTACCATTGCCCATGGTGGAGCAATTGAATGAAGTATCGCAAACCAAGAAAGAAGCTACTACTGCTACGAAACCTTCAAGAATGATAGCGCCAGTATTTCTTCCTCCAGCAGAAAGGAAAGCTTTACAAAAGACATTGTCTGTGAAAAATGACTCCGAAGATTGTATAAGCTCCATCATTAATGCTGATTGTGAATCACAGTTATTGAATAACAACTTACCCGAAGATCCTACTCAATTCAATGGAAACGTTGTCATTCTCAATCAGCATCATACTGATAAAGACCCTTACGAGGGACTTAAAACGAAAGTTTGTCCATTTTATAAAAAACTTCCAGGTACATGAAGATCTCTTGCATTTAACCATATAATTACCTATCATGCATTCATTTATTAAGTTTTTATAATTATTGCTTCAATTTCATTACTTAGGAATTCCCTTCTGTGTTGATGCTTTCAATTATGGATTGATCCCTGGAATGGAAGTGTATTTTTTGAGCCATTTTCATTCAGACCATTACATTGGGCTTTCAAAGAAGTTTTGCAAGACTATTATTTGCAGCCACCCAACCGGTAAGGATTCACATGTAGTTTCCATTTTGGAATCACATATTTTGTTCCATATAATTAATCCTCCTTGTTAAACCTTTATGTTATGTTTCAGGTAATTTAGTACGGATGAAACTTTACGTGGAGGAAAAATGCATACGAAAATTGCATTTAAACAAACCATATCTTATTTCTGGATCGGAAGTCACATTGATCGACGCAAATCAGTAAGATGGCTGATTTCATTTCAACAAATATGAATTAATAAATCTATGGTCTCATATACGCATAAAATGTTGTGTTGTAATTTTGTTCATAAGTTGTCCAGGGTCAGTTATGTTTGTCTTCCGTTTTAAAACTGGCAAAGTTACTCTGCATACTGGTGATTTTCGGTACACGCCAAATATGCTTGCGAACCCGTACTTGTCGGGGGTGCCTATAGACGATTTGTATTTGGATACCACGTAAGTGAATATTTAATTCTAAGTTAGAATTTCTAACCGCTTTTTAACCACCTATGATATTGCTTATCGCATTGTACTTTGTAATGAAGTGAACTTTTGTCTCATATTAGATATTGCAGTCCTCAGTATGACTTTCCAACTCAAAACGAGTCAGTGTCTAATGTCATAGCACAAGTGAAACGGCACTTGGAATATAGACCCCAAACGCTTATTTTGTGTGGAAGCTACATGATTGGTATAGTTTTCTTAGAAGTTAAATAATGTTATAATATCTTTTAGTGCTTGATTTGTTATCGTTCAAGTTCGCAAGTGCCAACAATTATATTTTTGCTTCCAGGGAAGGAACGCGTTTACTTTTCGCTAGCGGAAGCTATAGGATCCAAAGTTTACGGAACGTTTGATAAACGTAAAATTATAAATGCACTAGAGAATAAGACGTTCTCTAGTTTGCTTAGTGCAGACGAAAAAACGCAAATACACGTAGTACCCATGTTCTCAATCAGTGCAAAGGTATGTAAACTTTCAAAATTAATTACTCATGCATGTGGCGGCTATAAACTATGCATGTCTAGTTCAGTGAGTGAAAACGTAACTATTTTCAACAGAATTTGCAGGAATATCTAGCAAAATATCCACAGTACACCAACATTATAGGAATAAAACCTAGTGGTTGGCAGTTTTCATCTTGTGGGACAGGGTGCTCTGTAAAGACTCACTACAATGGAACAGTTACTGTGCTAGGTATGTTTGATGTTTCTTTTAATTGATTATTTTACAGTCTACATCTGCTGTAAGGATGAGTTGAATTTTAATGGGTCAATTGTAATTTGGCTAAATAAAATTATGATCAAGTCTCATTTGTTTTGTGATTTAAGGAATTCCCTATTCGGAGCATTCCAGTTTTTCCGAGCTGAGGGAATTTGTGACAAATTTGAAACCTAAGCGGGTGCAACCCACTGTGAACGTCGGGAATCCGAAGAAGAGAGGAGAAATGATGCAGCATATCGAGTCATGGCTCTTGGCTTGACATACTTCCAATGTTATAGAATACATAAATTCTAAATCATGTGATATTTTGTATTACTCAAAATGATTCTTATTCGATGGATAATTATTACGTAACTTTTTCAAATTGGATTTTTATACAATGATTAAAAGTGCAACATTCGCAACTCGCATAATAAAAATGTTTCACAATCGTTCATATTTTTTTTCCAATTCTTTATTACTTGAAAATCAAAATACCACATAATGCCTTTACATTGATTTTTGTCTGAATTCTTTAAAAGATACCCATGTAAAAAAACTTTCATTTCTGGTTACCGCTTGCTTTCCATTATACTATAATTTAATCTTTATTCTCAATAACTTATATTGCCTTCAAAAATGTATCGGCTAATGACAATGCAACACAAAAATAAAAAATACAGGGAATGGCACATAAACCTGCTTGGCGCAGGCAAAGTAAGACTATATTCAGGATATTATGTTCCATCTTTTCTTAGTCAGTCGATCATCACATTTGCATAAATATAATAATAAGGAAAAGTAAAATATCAGTAGAATTCTCGTAAGGGACCTATTAAGAGATCAGTCGAAATTTGCTAATGTATGTACCTATCCTAAAATCATCTTTCTTACGGAACAATTATCATTACTTTATTGAAAAGAACACAAATATCTTACGTATAAACATGAGTTTTGAACACAGGCGCATAGTAAATAACTTTCAGCGTACCCCATGAAACCCTGTCATTAATGAAGATGATTTAACTCTTCCAACTTTCAAATCTTTCGCTGTCTTGGTTGGGGGAAATATTCTCCAAAATCTGAGAGTCTCATCAGCTCCAACAGTGGCAACAGTTGTCTGATCAGGTGCAAGAGCCATTTGTAAGATTCTTCCTGTATGGCCCATCATTTCACCTACTTTCGACATCTCTGGGTACTTCCAAAGTGATAGTTGATGCTTTGTAAAGCCGTGGGAGCTAAGAATTTCGCGGTAGGCGTCACTCCAAATGAGAGCAGACACTTGGCTCTCTGCGTCAACACTTTTCAACAGCGTTCCACTAGATACATTCCAAAGTTTAATGGATCTGTCATTTGTTCCTCCCCCAGTAGCTAAAACACTTGCGTGAGACGGTGACCAGCACATTGCTAAAAAAAATTAACATCACATTTTATATGCTAACCATGTTCAACTTACTCATTAGAAATTACATATATAATCTTGGGAAATACAAATTATTGTAACGCACCTTTAATAGCCGCCTGATGATCCGAGAAGGTACAAACTGGCTGGCAGGTATTACTCATGTTTACAGAATCCCATATGTTTACAAGGTTATCATTCCCTCCAGTGGAACAGAAGCGCCCGTCTGGAGACCAGCGAACTCCACAAATCTGAATACGCATTCAACGAATGTTAAATACTTACAATTAATTTCATCATTATTGAAATGAAAATCCTAACAGAATAATGGGCTAAAAAATTACAAACCTCTTGAGCATGAGCAGCTTCTCGTTTCATTATTTCATGATCAGCAATCCGAAGATCATGATGACGAAGTGTTCCTAATCTATTACCCTCCGTCAGCATATGAGATCGGAAACTCATAGCAGCTATTCTTTCACTATCGTCAGTCCTAAGATTACGTATCATCTTGACCCTCTCTACGTCCCATATTTGCATTCTACCGTTATCCGTGGCGCAAACCAAGTGACTTCCATCTTGGAGCCAGCCAAGTGAAGACACATAGAGTAAACTGCAATCGATAAGTTTATAAGTAAATTTTTCATAAACATGTGCTAAATTATACGCATGCTCATATTAAATTAATTACATACTCATTGGAAGAGTCACATGGAATCCTTTGAATTTCCGCTGTATGTGCAGTCCACAAATAAACTTGTTCTCTTAAAGCTATCGCGACGACATTGGTAGATGACCAGTCCAGTAAATTCAGGTAAAAGTCATCAATTATGTCAGGGGCATCTAAAACACGATCAGGCGATTTAGGGTACACTCTATATTTGCTAACAGGATTCTGCGTATTCGCGGTGGATCCTTGGTACACCACCTTCAGGGCGTTTTGATAACCCTAAAGTTAACATCAGAACATTAACATGTATATTTAAGAGATTGATTAGTTTAATGTTTAATATTTAAGTTTTATGGGAAAATATGCATACCTCTGGGGCACTTTTCGGTTTTTTAGCAAAGCTGAGGACTCGAACGCTATTGAGATCAGAGACGCCCAGCATATTTTCTGTTAAAGATTTTGAGTATATGCTACTAGTTATCTTTTTATCCGAATTGTTTCCTTCTCCAGAAGCGTCCGACGGCACATTAGTGTTTTTCAGACTCCTATTCGCAGCGTCAGCACTATGAAGAAGGTAATGGGCCATTTCAAAGTTGCTACGATCCGGAACAAATCTATCTACCACTGGGGTTTTGGCCAGTCGACTTCCTGATTTATTCAACTTTTTTTCAGCTTTTCCACTGCGACCATTCGGGGTCTTGTTAACGCTTATGCTCATATTTGCGAAGGACCCATTAAGACTTTGGTGGAAACTAAACAATAATAAACATAACAAAAACACCTTTAAATTCTATATGTGCGTTAAATTTCCTTTGATTTCACTCTTTGAATACACTGATTGTTCCTTGTGATTACTAATTGCTAACTATACGAAAATACTTTGTTATTATGTCGTCTTTTACCTGCCCGACGCGTCCAAGGCCTTCCGAACATTTCCAAATCCCTTTTTTGCTCCTGTTCCTCCTGGCTTAGCATTTCCATGAACTTCCATTTCCTTCTAAATAGAGAATTAACAATTCTAAAACTTCAATTATCCAAAACAGTGATCGATTATAATAGTTTAAAACTCGAAAACTTACATTTGTATTTCAGGGGTTATAAAATTTAATCAGATTGCCTAATCAACAGAATCGCAACTATCAACTATACGAGATGTGATACGTGTGTGCCCTATTAAACTAACGCAAAAGCAAACGACAAACGGTTTAATTGTAACGGCCAACTTCTGCTTTCTAGGAAATCGAGATACACACAAGGTTATGCATACGATTGACTATGTCACAAATCACAGCAACAAGTAAGGTTGATTATGCTGAACTTCTTGTTTTTAAGATCTTTGTCAGTTAGAACCTAAACAATGCCATTGCTATTTTAAAGTTAGTTAGCTTCACTGAACAACAATTACAGCTAAATTAGTGATGGACTTTTTCTTAGTGCATGAAACTTGCACGGCCCGAATGCAATTTTAATTTAATTACAATTTTTCACTAAAGTAAATAAGCACGACGAAATTTTACTCATCAGCCACCCTTCCTCTTCACCCGAACGATTCTTGTTTGAAATTTTAAAATATAATACATGCAAAATACTTGGAAACTTTAATGTAATTTATTAGTGATGTGAGAGACAACTTGTTGACACAAGTCAACAGACTACACAGATTTACATGTGTGCAAGCTATAAGCTTTTCCCGTTCATGAACGATGCAAGGAAGAGCAAGACAAACAGTCAACGGAAAAAACTTTTTCTCCAATCGCAAGCCATGCAAAGCAGCAATATGTGAGCGAGCCGTCCACCAATAAATGATGCCATTGCATTTGTATGCTTTCTGCGGTAGAGATAGACAAAGAGCTTTTGAGTTTTCTTCTTCAAGCTTGTATCTTCTCCAGTAGAATGACATTTTGCTTATCTTATTCATAATTCTTGGCAAAATGGTAAATCATAGAACAGAGGAAAATATCTTGTGATTATGCAAAGAAAAGGTGCGGTTATTTTTTACTAAACAAAGCCGTCTTGGACATTCATTATTATCCCAAAAACTCCAAACACAAGCTATAACTACAAGTAAATACGCACGATAATAGGAGCAAAAATCATGAAAGGTAAGGTAGAAAGGTATTCATTCGACAACGATAATGGACGGGTGTTGCGTCTGAGATCGTCAGTTCTCAGACGGAAAACTTTATAATACAATGTAATGCAACAAACTGTGTCATTCGTCGTATCTCACATTTTTCATGATGAATGCTTGTGAAAGAATAAATCATTAAGAAATGACTGAGAAACCCTGCTAGAGCTTTAGCTAAACAATTTAAATATCAATTTGCATTTTATAACGTTTATAATGCAGGTTGCAGTGCTTCAGCGGAGTTGCCTGTCGCACTGATGAACGGTTTACACAAAGAAAATATACTGGGCAAATTTCCAAGACAAAGGGTTTTCATGGTGCAATCATTCATACTAAGAGGAACATCAAATGCAAATGTAAAGTTGTAGTAAGATTTTAAGGTGCTAAATTAGGATCAATGATGATGTGTTTGATTAAAAATGTTGAAAAATAAGTTTAAAACAAATTTCTAATATTAATTAAGACTCAAAATTCTCTGCTACAAAATTCCTAGATCATTCGATACAATTTTACTGGAGTAAAATCTAAAACCCACTCTAAATCAAAGTTTCGCACTCTCCCCACAAAACACTGAACCTACATTTTACAGTTCAGTTATAAAAAAAATCTAGCGGAAGGTGAAGCTATATAGAATCTTGCTCGAATCATTTTAAAAAGGTGTTTTTATAATGGACATGTCCATCGTCATGATAAGGGAACACTGCGCACGTTGTGGCAGAGGAATTTACACATCCTGGAGAACCTTGGACAATAAGAAATACTATCATCCTCATTGCTTTACTTGTGGTCTCCGAAATAATATATTTTCATTGAAATTAACAGCTTGTTTACCAAAAGTACGGATTTAATGAGATTTTTTAATCGACTACTTTCACAGCCGAGTGCGGACTGATTCTTGATTCCATTCAAGTGGCGAAAACCACCACTGACGAAATATTCTGTAGCGCTTGTCACCGTGAAAAGTGTGGCATTCTTTTAAATGAAACGGAGACAGAAAACAACAGAGAGTACCTGGTATATCTAGAAGAATGCACCATTTTAAACTAAGCTTTAATCAACATGTGGAAAGATGAGACGGAATTGTACTTTCAAAAATGTATGATTGATATTTTCCAGGATGAAAACGCAAATCTAACTGATAACCTTAGACCGCAAGCTGACGGCGTTGTAAACGATAGTTCTAGCTCAAGTGAATGTTGCTTCAAAACCAACGATAACGACAACAATAGCGTGAGTAAACACTTTGATTCGTCATCGCCAGTTTCAGGCCTTCAACATCGCGAAAACTTCATGCAGAACGATGCAATAGGGGCAATACGAAACATGAAGAAAAAAGGAAAGATTCGCAACGCTGGAATTACAGATGCTAAAATTAAAGACCCACAGAAAAAGCAGACCGTTATGTTTCCATCTCCTGGAGGATCGTCCAATTCAATGGGAGCACAAATCAGAAATAATGATACTTCGCAAAAACGTTCCCGAATACCTCGACCTTCGTCGGCACAGTCAAAAAAATCGCTGACAACAGCTTTCCTTCCAGCTAAATCAAAGTCCAAAGTAACACGTAGTAGCCCCTTGAATAAGATAAGCAAGAGTTCTACATTTCGTCCTCCTCCATCTCCTGTTCGGAAGCAGATGGCAGTGGCATCAAAAATGCAACGAAGTATTTCCTTAGTTCAGGCCAGAAATTCGGGAACAACAGAAAACGGCTTCCCGTCTAGAGTGAATAGATCTTCCGCGTATTCACGTCCACAGTCAGCGTTAACAGCCATGCATGATGAAAGATCAGCAATGACCTCTTCGACCTACAACCAAAATCCGGATATTCGCACTGTTAAAGCAACAACTTCAAAGCGACAATGCGCAGCATCATTTTCGACGGGGAGAAAAAAAGAAAGCAAAGCTTCTAAGCAAAGAAGTGTAATTTTGCAATCGCAAGCCCTGCAGCAACGTAATAACGATTGTCCGACACATTTGTCATATGAATTTAGTCCGCAATTGAAGGCAGGCATCCCTTCCACGCAAACCATCCTAACTGCAATTCGAAGAGAAGGTTCTGAAATTCTCAAATCAAAATCTTCTAGTGGTATTAGGCTCAGTAACAGTGAAAGTTATGAGATTCCCCGAGATGGCAATTCAACTACAGTGTGTCCTACTGGCATGCAAGCGCTTCCACCACCCAGACGTAGTTTTAATATGACGTTTGAATGCCCTATCTGTATAAGCTCGTTAGTACCAGTAAGTAATGGCTATGACAAGGGATGTTTCGATGGCACGAGTCAATGTCCAAATGTTGTTACTGTAAGCATTCCTGACATTTTATTCTTTTTCATACAATTCACATTATGCACGAAAGTTTTTATGACTTATTGTATCTGATTTAAAGCCTTGTGGTCACTTGTTCCATGGAAAATGTATGAACAATTGGCTGAAGATTAAAGGGTTAGTGAGTACTTTGCACTTCACAGTTTCACGAAAGTAATTAAAAAGTTCTGGTCAGTTCAAATCAAACGAATTCTGACCTATTCTGCAGCAACAAACGATGTCCCATTTGTTCTGCCCTCTGCTTGCCGGAAACGCTTCAACCTGTTTATCTTGAATGCAATTTATGTGCTGACTTAAATTCGAAGGCAATGTCAGTGGATTCAAATAATGGATTAGTCGCAATAGGTTTTTCACACGCATATAATTAATTGTATTTTACAACACATTTTTGTTCCAAGATTTTAATTCACATTCCCTCATGACTCATGACTAATAGGAAAGGGGATGGACGAAGTTTCAAACGCATCCTTTAGGACCTTGAGGTACATACCACCAGTTCAATTTAATTTTAATCAGACTTAATTATACAAACTGTTATTCATTAGTCATTACTTCAATCAACCACTTGTTAGCTAGGTATATAAAACTCAATTTTGAAATCGACTCATTAACTTGTTTAGATCTGAGTACGAATTATTGAAAGCTAAATATAATGCAATTCTGGCGGAGAATCACAATTATTCATTAAATGTCAAATTAGCCACTAGCCTCCAAAGTGCCTATGAAATGGAATGCCGTCATAGATTACAGCTGCAGTGGTACGTATCCATTGATGGTCCAGAAAAATCTATGTATTAATCGTCTCGCTGTTTGTACCTATCTTGATATATTTATTTTCCGTGCTTAGGGAAAACCGGAGACTACTGATGAAGATTGAAGAACTAAAAAACTCAAAACAATGTACAACGAGCTAAATTGAAAGTAAAACATAAATGCGCACAAACAAATGTCAAAATGATTTAAGTTGACTTTCATTTTTAGATTCATAACCATTTTTATTCGATCACAAAATCTCTTTTCCATAATAGGTATATAATATACGTTTTGAAATATTTACAACGAAACTTATAACACAGATGTAATGGTTTCGAGGTTAGATCTAATCTATGGTAAATTACACATTTCGATAATATACAGTGTTCTTTTAAATATTTTGTAACGAATAGTTTGACAATGACCTATCTAATGTGTGTATCATTTAGACCAATGTGTGTGTATTCGACTTCTAAAAATATGTATGTATTTTTTTTAAATTTCAATAAAGGAATAATAAATTCTACACTTTCAGCTTAATTTTATACATACACATATGAAGCAATTATTATAGGGCACATAATATGAAAGTACTTTCTTAGATAAAAATCAGGCCACGCGAGCTATTTTACAATCTAGCTTTTCAAATTCATAATTAATCACTCCATAGTCTCTTTGAAACCCTTGCAAGTTGAAACTCACAATAGCCTAATTTTTACATAAAAAGTAAACCTAGATACGCCAATTTTCTACAATCTACTCTTCGGATACCTCAGCGGGACAAGAAAACAAACAACAATATAACAATTTATTCTACTAATTGAACACCGCTGCCGGTTACCATCAAGTGTTAGATGCGCTAATTATACAGAATGAGTGGAGTAGTGGTAACAAAAAACCTAGCAAGCAGGCAAGAATTACATAATCTCAATACTCATTAGAATCATAAAATGCGCAGTAAATCGTACACACACAGATATTGTTGCTTGACTGTTTGAGCCTTTATCCACAATTTCATTGCATAATTTAAAAACTAAAACGAGCTTGTAAATTAATTCATTATAATTTGTAATAGAAAAGAAGAGAAAAGGTGGTACAGAACATCATGAGTACAGATGAAGACAATAATTAATAAACACATCATCAAGAATGTCACTAACCTGTCATCAATTCGTCGAGATTTTATCATCATGCAACAGTTGTTCAGTTTGGAATAGACGGAAATTTAATATAAAGGACAACAACTGACTTGGAGATTTTGTAATAATAATACAATCGGAAGATTCTAAAAATCTTGGCTACATCATAAGAGATTGCGAGACCATTTCTGAGTGATATATAAAGTTGTCTATACGACCTATTGTTCGTTATAAGCCCACCAGTCTTTTTCATAACCTTCATACACGTGCTCTAACAACACTTGACGTCGACTATCGCAGTACCGATACTTGTCTTGTACCTGGGGAAAATAAGAAAATAAGGAAATTTCCATTGAAAGTTTCAAGTCTTCAGTTTTTAAACTTTATATAATTTTATGTACTTACTTTAGCACTTACTTTCTGCTTGATATCAGCTAAATTCTCGGATGTAATATCTCTCTCCAAATATTCGGATAGCTTCTCTGTTGCAGATTCTAGGTCTCGCTGGTTATCTTCAAAAATTACGGATTGGTTGGTCTTTTGCAGATAAAAGGCGAAAACGTAGGTGTACATAAGGGTTTGTCTGCATTGACACAAAATGTCCACAGCCTAAAAAGCGAATAATGAAAGTTACGTTGTTACATTCGTTTCCTCATAATGAAATATGACGATGTCATGTTAGCTGTGATACAGTTGGATATTGCATACATACCTTCTTCAAAAACTGAACCTCGATCCAGGACATGTTGTGCTGTTGCATTTCCTCCATCTTTTCCTTTACTGAAGCATAAAGCTTATTTTCGAATTTCAAGCTCTGCATATGATTCATGTAGCGATTGCAATAAAATAGATAGCGTTGCAGAGCAGCTCTCGATTTTTCTTGTGCATCCCTAGCAGCTTTGGCTTCTGATTCATCATACCGG
>JAQIXX010000758.1:0-47608 GCA_034700605.1 Willowsia nigromaculata
CATCATTAGTTTGTCGGCTTATCGTTTTCAATAGTATCCGATAGTTGCTTCCATGGGTCGGTTACCCTTCTAGTTATTACTTTTTCCAGCAGCGAAAGAAGAGGAACATGAGGAGAGGGCCATAACATCACGTTCCTTTATCACCTCCATCATTTCGGATGGTGGTCCATATGAAAAAATAGGCGGTGATGTACTGATGATGATAATTCTTCGCCCAACCAACAACCCAATTACCAAAGTTGCTGTTCCATTTGAGAGAGTAGAGATATCTAAGCTTAACAACAAGCTTTTGTCAATACTATTTCCTCCGTTCCTTATGGGAAAATAAATTGTAAAGTAGATGCTGATGCTGTTTGCCCTTTTATTTAAGATGCCATGAACATTTATCTCTCGCTACATACAAATAGGATTACTGTACCCCTACGCGTGTGAGAATGTGTGGATACTGCAGGCAAATACAGTGCTAAAAGGTCGTTGTTGATGTTGATGACTATGAAAAAGAAAATGATGATGGTGCTGATAAGCTCATCATGATAAAAAGTGAAGTGAGTTGTATCTAATTCCAAAAGAGAAAGAAAAGAAGAAACTCAAACTGGTCCATTCTCCTCTTTATTTCCTTTTCGTGAAAAAGTCGAAATGAAACAAACTTTTTCTTCCTTGGACGAGAAGAAAAACGGGAATGATTGATTGCTTGCTCTTGTTCTGCTGGATGAAGAAGTAAATACCAACTCTTTCTTTTTATCTTAATAGGTATGCTTTTATATACGTGTACTTTTTTCTTTGCCCTAAACTTCTCTTCCTCCTCCACCCTCACACTTTCCCTCTCGCGAAGAGAATTTTTTTACTGCCAAACAAAAATATATTCACCGCAGCTGCATGAAAACATGCAACTTCTCTTTCCAAGATTACCACACAAATCCCATTGAACTATAGCATACCACCGCCATCCATCCACCACACTAACACCAGCCAAGCCCCGTCAAAAGAACTTTACTAAATAGCAAGTTACAAAAAAGGATAATGATAAACTTGTTTCCTGAATTTCTTTCTATCCTTCTTTATTCACTTCGACAGTTAAGACAAGACTGCCAGAAGAAAAGAGAGGAACGAAAGGGAACACCATCAACAACAACATAACACCGTCGCCGTCATCAGCATCTCATCTTCAAGCGAAAGTATCCACCACCAGCATCGTTCCTTTCTTTCCAGCAGTTTCCCATCCGTTGCAGGTCTCTCTCAACAAAAAAAATACTAAACCTACTGAAGAAATCTAAGTAAGTGAGAGTAAAACTGATTCTGAAGGGGGCATAATTTTTTTGCTGATGTGCTACCGCTGCTTCTCTATGCTACTCACTTGCAGATGACGAGATGAGATGCTTCTGGAGGAATGAAAGTGCTGATGCTCCTTGCTGCTGGAGATTCCTTTCTGATGATGAAGACGACGACGATCATCATGATGAGATAAAAGACATGACTTTCTCCCTTGTTCTTCTCTCTTTCACTAGACCAGATAAAAACCAGTACTAGTAACAGCAGTCATGCAAGAAAGTCTTTCTCAATTTTGGAGAAGCTAAATAAGCAGGAAATATGAGCCGTGTGTGGTGGATGGAGAATGAATCATGTTTACTTGTATAGTTTTTTTCTCCTTGAGAGCTATTATTTCATAAGAGAAAAGTAAAAACATGAGATATGCCAGAAGCTTTTACCGTTCATGAAGTGTATGAATAGGTATAGAATTCCTGTCTGAAGCAAGTATAATGTGAAGAGGAACAACGTGCTCCATATTTTTTGCTTCTCGTCGCTTTTAAGATTGAATTTCCTCCTTTCCGGTGAAGCCAGCACAGCATTGCATATTACCAATCATACAGTTTTGCCCTTTCTCTTTGAGTTTGAATTGAGTGAAGTAGGTAGGTGGTAGTAGAAAATAGTAAAGTGCTGTGCTGGTGTTAGTGCTTCTCTGGTCACAATGAGAAATACGAAACGGAGACAATTTGGACATGAGAATAGAAATGCGAGAGGAAATGATGGTTTTTCTCTCGGTGCAGTTTTTTCCTAAATGTATGGAAGTCTTTCTTAGAACCCAGAGTAAATAAAGTTTTACGCCTTCGTTTCACAAAGTCGCAATTTTCTGAATCTTTTGCTAGGGTTAATATGAACTGTTGTACGTTTTCACTTAAGCCATTTGCTTCAACTCTGTATAAAAAATTTAAGAAGAGACATTCTTCTTTCAGTTTGCTTCATTCGTTTAATTTTCTGCCGCTTCTAGTAATATTTTCCCGTTGTTTTACAGCAATTTCATGCCATGCAACTGATAGTAAAACATTATTTGTGTCTTTGTGCTTGTCATGCAATTAAATAAGAATTTGTGCGCCAGCGTGTCACCCGTGACATGCTTCCGTGAAAAACAATAAAAGCATGCAAAAGCGGAGGCAAATAAGAAAAGTACAAAAAATGATAAATGAAGTAGCACAATAGACTCACCATAATTTTCAAATCTACGTCCAAATAAAATGAAACACACTCCCTCGCCGTAGTTTTCCCAACGGCAAGGAGTAAACGAATCAAGTGCAAATTGTGTGAACAAAACTGATGCACATATGCATACACTTTTTTTGAGCTAACGAACAGCAAGTTGGTGCTAATACTGATTATACCAGATTAATTGTTGAAGTAGTTAGTGCTTTCCTCCTCTTCTTCTCATATCCATTTTCTAGTACCAGCAGATTCTGTTATTTTAACAAACATCCTATGTTCATAGCTCCCGTCATAATCATCCTTTTAAGATATTTAGCATGACAAGTAAACCAGTAACAAACTACATACACGAAAAACACCTTATCACAGGATTATTATATTTTTTATCAACATTGCATAATACTATTATCATATATTTTAATCATCATCCGCGAGCGTCAAAAAAACACCAGAGCCCGAACTATCCCACCTTAACCATACTGCCACCACCAACACACGCTTGGTACACTCGATAATCAAAATGTTGGGAACAATAATAATATAGCGTTACTCTTTCCGCTGCCGGTCTCAAACTCGTGTTTCGTTTTGTAGTCGTACTTATCAACTTACGATAAATTATTATGTGGTGGTCCTCCTGATACGGTTTTCCATGCAAAAAACTACCAACAATATCCTCTTTGTTTTGTTGCAAGCGCTAATGCACACACACAACCTGAGTGACACAATGACACACCGAGAAAAATTACAAGGAGAACACGAACAACAACGGAAACTTTCTTGCAGGTTTGTGCTTTGTTTATGTGTGTAGTTTTTTCCTGCAATCAGTAGAATCAGAGTAGTGCAATGCTTTTATCAGCATGCATGCATTATTTCAATTATTCCATGAACACGAATATAAGTATGAACAACGATGAGTAGGATGATTATTGTTATGACGTGATAAGCTACTCACCAGTTGCATTAACTGTTACATGACTAAAATAATAATTCAGGTAAATTATGGATGTATATGTTTAGTACAATAATAATGATATTGTAAATTGGAGAAGTTCAGCAGCAACCGCAGTGACTCTTAATAATAGCACCAACGTGTACGCGCACACACAGGAACAAAAAAATTACTTTGAAATAAATTGTTGCAATGTTAAGTGATGTTGTGAGATGAGTACTACTCTTCTTCTCATGATAACGATGAGCTGAAATGTGACGCTGCACTCGTTTCTTTCCTTGTCTTCCCTCAGCAAAGTTCAGTGGGAAACTGAACTTGACTAATATATGGATAATATGAAAAGAGCAACATAAAAGTTCGCAGTTCTATCACACATATGCACACTTAAAACGAGAGACGAACAACAGGTAATCATGATCAACATCAGTCACTGAGTTAGTATTATTGTGTGTGTGCGATTATTATGCTGACTCTTCTAGTATGTCTGCATATCCATTGTATGGTTTAAAGTTAAAAGCTACTACTACTCACAATTGTATACGATAACAAGTATTTGTAGGTATTTTTCTCGCTAATTCAGTTAGAAGACGAGACCGGCTTAGATTGAATGTGTGTTGGTTTCATAAAAAAAATAGCAAGAAAAAGGAGAGAATTGCCAACTTATTGCCAAGTATTTGCAGTGTTGGCCTTGCCTTGTCTATTGTAATTTATAAAATGGTAATATATACCTATCCCGACCGCCACCTGTATTGCTAATACATCGTTGTTTTACACACATTATGTGCTATCTATCGCGCTCTTTAGATTATAGAAGCTGCTGTAACTAGTAAATTGTTACAGTACTAGAGAAAACACACGTAGAAGCCAACTATTCTACTCTTGTTCAGGTACAGGTGGTGATGAGTATTCATTATAGTGTGCATATTATTATTGCATTTTTCCTGCCAGATTTGTAGCATTTTACTACAAAAATTTCAAGTTCAGCACTGGTCGTTATAATGGTACTGCCCGATAAAGTATTTGATAACCCTCTTATTGTTGTTTCAGTATCTTTACTGCAACTAGGATAATAGTGTATGCCAAGCAGTGTCAATTGTTGTGGATGTTCTACTCGTTGAACTATAGTCACCTCAATGCAAAAATGATACCTATTAGAGAAACGGACAAAATATCTTTGTAGTGGAGATAATTTACGTATTTCTATGTAAATGATAGAGTACAGAAACAAAATTTATTGTCCCGGTCGGGTCGCCAACTATCTTTCATTTTCTATTATTATTAGCCATATAGGTGATAGGAATTATTCTACAGAAGTTGTAGGATAACCAAGCTGTGATAATTTGTACATTGATAAACGGGCATACTAAGCTAGGCCGAGCACCAACTGCGGGATATGATATATACATGAGATGTGATTCCTGTTAATGCTTATTTGTTTTTGTAGGATTAATAATGAAGTGCAAAAAAAAAAGGAATCAGTGAATCACTTTATCTGGTAGGAGAGGAGAACACACACATTCAAGAAAATCCTTTAATTCTCATTTTCTGTCTGATATCTGTCTATTTAGTTAAAATGTGTTTGCATTTGTAATGTTTCCACTCACCCTAGATGAAATATAACGCATTCTATATTCTCGTATATTATCAGAGGCAATAATGAAAAGGGATGAACTTGTTTGATTCAATAAACGACCAAGGCAGCTTTCAGAAATAAATACTTACTGGCTTTATTATGAGCACTAATAAGAATATTTAGACGTTCGAGGTTTCTAGAAGAAGGGGTAGCTATATTTATCTTTATTGTGATTAGCAAAGAAGTTCATCATGATGGCTGTTCATAAGAATCGCTATGAATCAGTTGAAAACAAAAGATTTTCTTTCTTTCTCTCATATCATCCATTAAAGCTGCTCAGCTAAGAGCTGCTTCTTAATTAAGCTTTAAAAGGAATCTGTTCAAACACACGTTAGTGCATTGCTGTAATGCTGAACATGATACACATAATCCTACATACATTTCACTTCAGATTTTTAAAGATTTTCTTTAAAAAATAGAAGATGAGATGAGATAAATGAGATAACTGGTGATCTGCTGAGTGATCTTGATTTGTTTCGGCTCATCATCAGCATTCCTATAAATGCTACTGAGAAAACGAGGTATGCCATAATAATAGTGATCATGATCATGTGCGCCTTCTGGCTCCTGCTCTCCTCTCTCGGCCACAGTTCAATACCATTCCAGGTCAACCATCAAAAAGTAACAAAAATACTTACTGCTAAAAGAAATCCATAGACTAAAAGTCAAGTGCACTTAAAATTTCTGCACTGCTCATCTTTAGCAAATAGTTACAGAAAAAAAACGTTCGCAGATTCTTCATTCAATTGTTCAAAAATGTAGTGCCAAAACTCCCAAAGGCATCAATTTTCTCTCATTTATCGCCGGGTGCACGTATTTCAGATCCCAAGGGGCTGAAAACTCAGGAAGACGATGTGAAATGTATGAAATTATAAATGCACACCTTTTTATCAACAACACAAAGAATCAAAGGTAGAATGACTAATGTTTCAAACTGTATTTTCATCTTTCTAATATTAGCAAAAAGTTAATAAAAAATAGAGAAGTAGACGAAAAATATTTACCGCAATAAGCAATCAAACCAAACAACCTACCTAATCACTAAACCAAATACGCTTAATGCAAGCCATCCTCTGAAAGTGCACCACCGTCATAGGATGTTTCAAATTAATGTTTTTCTATCTTTCACATTTAATGCATTGCAAAAAGGTGTTCCAACTGGATGCATTGAATAATTGCTAATTGTTTGCAACAATGCAAAAGTAAGAAAAAACGGTAGTAATAGCAAATCCTAGTACTTACTTATTCGCTAATAATAATGTATGAAAAAAAGGTAATTTTACAAGAGAAGGTGGTGATCACAGACGGAGTGGAGTGGTAGAATTATAGCGGATATAAAGGTGGTTTCGGTGTTGGTGGTTGTGGCGGTGGTGATAGTGCAGAATTATTTGAAACAATTATTGCATTACAACATACACGCATCACATCGCACATTACTGTTTTACTAGCACCACTAAATACCAAATAATACCAAATAATAATATGTATTACTACTACAATACTGTGTACCGTATGATTATTTTGAATTTTATATCACTGCAAATACTCAAATATACACATCCTTGTACTTATTCACGTCATACTAATCATTTCTCTGCACTTTTTAAACATTGTTTTAGCAAAAGGAATGTTCCCTATGTTATAGGGAAAAGTTGTGAAGTGGTTTTAAATTAAATTACAGTTACAATGCATAATAGGAATACAAATTTCAGATAATACCCTTTGTTCGCACAACAATCTACGTATATATTGCATTTTTTCTTTGTCGCTATATTTGAAAAAAATTAAATTTGCACTTTCGGAATTTGCCATTCACCGCCCTATAAGTCAATAGACTTATGTAAGTGAGGTGACACTGTGTTTTATTACCTATTATGTTTTCTCAGCATGCACAAAAGGATCGGAAGATGAATACAAAGTTTTAATAAAAAAATGTGTGACAGTAGGAGCCGAGGTAACTAGACGGATGAGATGTTGAGTAAGAGACCGAGGAGACATTTTATGTCTTCAAATAATTGAAACTTTGGAAAAGCATATCAAGCTGAAGTTCCATCATTCTAAGAATAACAAATGCAGGCTCTAGCAGATCCCACACAAACGAATAAAATTAGATGATAATTAGACACAGGAAAGTAGATGCATTGGCGAGCGGAGCTGACTTTGAGCGAGTATCAAATTAGGCCTATTCCCTTGCTGATTCTGATTGACTAACAAGCGAATCATTAAAAAGTTCACTTTTTCTCTAACTAGCTCTTATAAAGTCAACAAAATGAGCAGCTGCTTCAGTTTGTTCAGAGTTAATTAAGCTTCATTACTCATTTAATATTACTAAGAATGCACACGTGAATACAAGATGAACAACAATAGCATAACAATGGGAAAGAATAATCATACTGCCACATACCTACGCATTTTTTAAGAAACATCAGCAACAATGCAGAACTGTTTGTTTGCTGAATTGGGTTGTTGAAAGATAAAATGGAGTGATACAATTCGCTCATTTTTAATCCAAGTATTTTTTCTTCATTGTTCAGTATTCAATAAAAGAATCAGTTTTATAAAAGAAGGCAAAGAATGGAGGGCGATTAAACAATCTTGCAAAATAGCTTTCTCCTGTTTTGGTTGACTCGTGTACCAAGTAAGCGAGTACGCGTACGCTATGCAATTTGTAGGAATAAAAATATAGGAATGCTGTAAAATTATGTACACATAAAAAGCAATCATTCGGTCGATAGAGCTCGTTTTATTTGTTCTGATATTTAGGTACGATCTTTGTATTTGTTTGTGTGCTCTTGCTCTTCACTCGTTCACAGTTCAGTCAAAGTAGGGGGAAGTGGATGATAGAGCATAAATACCACCAGCATTGTAAAAAAAAACTGCACAATAACATTTTCTCTCACTTGCAGCTCAAGTGAAAAACTTTTCATTTGTTATCATTTTCGTTCTATCAGACTTATCATCATCAACAGCCAATTCAAATAGTGATTAGAAGACAATAATTAGAATGTGTAGAAAAGTGCAACGAGAGTATTTAGCACTTTTATTCTTCTCTGACTGACGTGGTGCACTGCCCACTTTATTTTGCTGCAGTTGCGAATCTTCACTGTTTGCATAAAATCACCATAAAATTTAGAACGTAATTATTTAAATGATGCTGATAATAAGCTTTCTTTTTCAATCTTTATCAAGACATAGGAGCAAAAAAGTGGAAGCCAGTAAATACTTAAATATGCAAATTGGTGACTTTGTGTATATTTACACTGACTGATAAGCTTATTTATTAGGATCATTCAACGGAAGAAGCTCGTCTACTGTATCAAAATAGAGTAAATATATAAGAACTATCTCTTTGCAAAGCAAAATCGTATCTTAACTTCATAAATACATCATTCTCGTGTGTGATTCATCGACATTCATCTCACGAGTCATAAGTCTTCTTCCTTCCTCTCCTTCCGTTTGCTTGTTTGACTTATTGGCTTACTCCCTCACTTTATTTTTTATGGTAAAGTTTATAACAAGCGAATGCGTTCACTCTTCTTGTCAAGCATTTTATATTTATATGGTATTCAAGAGCATGAGGCCAATTCCCATGACCAACATCCAGTTTCCTGTTGAATCACACATTTGAAAAGAAGAAAAAAACTTGCACTACCAACAACCAATCCAAACTTACTGCAAAAACTGCATAAATAATCGCAGTAAACGCAATGCAGTACTAGTAGGATGTTTGATGCAGTTCAATCAGAGAAGAAGATGTAGGAACATTAATATAAAAGCTAGAATTAAAAGGAATCCTTCATCATTTAATACATGCATTACACATAGACAGTGACACAGACCTACTTACTTTGTTCTGTGTATTAAATGTTCTCTGTGCTCACCCAATACATTTAGTTTTTTTAACAAAGGGACTGTTTTATCACTTTACATATTATGTATGGGGATATGAACTTAAATCAACATTGGCCTTATTTCTTGAAAAAAGAGTATCCTGAAAAGTACTCACAATTACTTTTAATATGGTTTCATATCGAAATAACTTCAAGTCTTCTGTCATGTCCTTGATGAAAAGATTTTTAATAGTTTGAGCTCGCTCGCTTTGCACTTCCGCTTTTAATAAAATTTTACACATCTTTATTCACGTTTATAAACTTGTAGGGAAGTAGGTAAAAAGCGAATCAAGAAAGGACAGCGCGTATATATATATGGAATAATCTCGAGTATCGGATGCGGATAGTTGTATTCTGAAAGGATTGATGAAATGTTGGAACAGAGAAGTACAGAATTGCGGTGTGTGCGGCTGCTGTGGTGCAGTCAAGTCTATTAGAGAAGGGCGAAGCCGATATAATAGACTGGCTTAAAATCCTTTTGTGTGTATCTACTTTATTATGTTCCATTGATACCTTATTCCGTATTTCCTTTCCTCACTCACCAAACTAAAGTAAACCAACAAAGAGCTTACAAAAAGCAGCAATTTTATCATTTTTAACCACATAAAACTTGGTATAGCCAAGTACGCAATGCGTACTGCGTACTTATTTTATATCTCGTACCTGTTGGTGCAAACTTTGCGTTTGCTGACTTGACTGACTGACAGTGAGTTCTACTAAGCTCTCTATGTATGATTCACTGTCTATAAAAACGAAGTAAAATTTTGAGCAGTAAAAAATAATAGTGCTGTCTGCACACTTACACCATTTCTATATGATTTGATGACTGTAATTGTGTGTGAAGTGAAGAAGCTGTTGCTGTGAATGTCATTGTCGTAAATCCCATAATCATTTCATGATCATCAATGAAGATAAAAATGGGTGTCCGCATTTTGCACCACACCAAATACTTTCATATTATCTTGGGTATATTTTGCTGCAGTTTGAAAATGAGTGTACTTTTTACTTGGTTTTTAGATTGTATAATCTTTCGTGTATACAATATGTGTACATTGATAAGCAACGTTATCTAAATGGTTTGATTCGAGCAGGTCTGAGTTGGTAACAATGAAAAATGGGTGAATTTTATTTTATGTGTAATAATCAGAAAGGAAAGGACATGACGTTCATGATAATTCCGAGTGAGCACCCTACCATCTTCAATTGTTTATATTTTCTTACCTCTTTGCTTATCATGTATGAAATATATTGCTTTTGTTTGCGTTCATTATAATCAGGGTAATCAGCACCTCCCATTTTTATTTAGATATACATATTTTAGTACAACAAATTCCTTTTATTGTTAGTTTGCGTTTTTTAACATTATTACTTTCAGACAAAGGGATAGGTCAACTCAAACAAGGTGCCCGTGACGAGGTTAGAAATAGAATACGTTTAAAAATAAATTACTTCTTCTGTCTTGAATTGATTAGCTTTTCAAGAAAAAGAATTCATTAAGAGTGCCTTTTGTGCTTTATGGATGTTTTACTCGAGTCTACTGATTAGCACTTAAAATCTAATGAGTGATTACATAAAGATGCAATGAGTTATATGAACAGGTATGTTAAATTTTGATGTGATGATCTCCGTGCCGATTACGCTAGAACTGATGAGACTTGATCTTCTTCATCATAAATTCAATCCATATTGTTCTAGCGAACATGAACCAAACCCTGTATGGGTATATAGAACGCGTCGGCTCGCATTTTTGCTTATTTGTTGGGGCGAAGGTGCATCGCTAATCAACTCAACCGTGTCCACACTACAGCTACCATATATCATGCGTCCATCCGTTCACAAATTAAAATGTAGAGGATAATGAAACAATTATTATTATTTTTTAATTCGCTGGTAGCTGGTTGTTATGATGTATGTGCTTCACTATCGGACAGTACACTTTGCCAACAAAATGCAAAAAACAGATTGTGAACAACAAAACTTTTTTAGAGAAAAAAGTAAATTACTTCATAAATTGAAATTAATCAAAATCAAGCATTATATATATGCTTGGCAAATGAAGTACACTGATGCTTAATCTACCATGATGATGACATGATGAGCGTATTTTTCTTACGTAAAAATATATGCATTCTTTTTATTTACGTGTGTGTTCACAGGTGAACAAAAGTTCATAAAAAAGTGGCTTTCCTTCGTTTTAAGAAAGCACAAAATTCATGAGAACCACCGAGAGCGAGCAGCCAAATGCATTCCTTTTTTATTTTAATGCAGTTTGCTACTTATACGTTTTTGAAAGTTTCTGTATGAAAAACTATACTCAAGTATTGTACATGTTCCCTGCAATTGTTGTAATTCGAGTCAAACATGGAATGATAATAAAATCATAATGCGACAATGATTGCTTGAGCTGAAACTTCAGAACTAAACGATCAAGATGTACCAGATTACTAATATAATACAAGTACACCATGCTAATAATAATCATGTTGTAATAATGCAAACGGCTTACATTTGAATTCTATCAAGCGACACTGCCAAACTTGTGCATTGTATTTCTTCCAAAAACAGCATTTTTTTCGAGGGAATTGAGTTGCAGATTAGTTGCTGTTGTCCACTCCACTTTTATGACAAATACATCTCTTTTGTTGTTTGTGAGTGCATTATGATTGTCCACGGGAGACATGCAAAACTTTTCAGCAATAAATAAGACATGAATGACAAACAATACTATGAACAGAGTATTAATAACGATAGCGTGGGTGATGATGATGATGCAGCAAGTTGCAAACCAAAGCGAAACACTCACGAATAGAAGAAACATTCTTTGTAATGGTAAGTGCCAATCTGTCCACTCGTTCACAATAAAATTGCAAATTCGCATCCATTTCATTCTGTTGTGGAGAGTATATAGAAGATAGAAGAGGCAAACGTCAATGTACATTATATGAACCAAACATGAACTGATATACACAAACCGCATGCGACAATGACAATCATATTTTGGAAGCACGGAGAGCGAGAGTGGGTGATATAATCATTCCTATTTTGTACTTGTGCACACTTTAGATCGGTGTAGGTATTTTATTTAATATTTCATCCATGAATTTATAATGTCAAATTTTGTACTTCGGATCAAGATTGTACAAAATATATGCATTAAGGTTCGTATCGATTATTCAATTGAAGAAATAATCGTTACACAATGGCCCTGAGCTCATCCGTCATCTTCGGCAAGCAACAGAGATGAGCAACTGTACTTCATCTCAACTTGTATGCACTGCTTGTATGCATGGTCCTGTGCAAAACTCAGGACATAAAAAACGCAGAAACGCTTTTCTTATTTTACTACTATTCTCAATAATACTCAAGTGACATTATGTAACTTGACACCACACACAAACTGGTATAACCAGGATCCACTTCACATGAGCTTTCAATCCAAAAATTCATCATACATTTGTAATATTATTGATAGCATGCTACAAAGCAATAATAATCGAAAATAGGCTTTTGTAATGTTTCTCAAGCTGACAAAAACGGCAATATTTTCGAAGAAAAAAATACCTAGTAGTATCCTTGAGTCAGACAGATAAATTTTTTAAATAAAAACATCCATACAAGTGCATTATTTATTGCTGACTTGACAAATTAATTTACATTATAATGGAAAATATGTATGAAAGCAGGAATCGTCACATGCGCCAATAATCATCACCTATCATGTTTTTCGATTGGCTCTTGTAGAATGGGACATGGACGGGTATAAAAAGGGATTTTATTGGAGTACTCCATATAAGAGATGGGACTATGCAAGGGCGAAATTGATGTCAATGACTAAAATGAGCAGAGGAGACGACGACGGAATAGTGGAGTCATAAAAGACACGGCAGGTGGTAAGAACAACAATCCTTATGGATGCCTGTGATTACATTCGATAAAAGTACAAAACACACGATTATCTTTGTGACTGTGCGCACACAGGTGTGTTCCTGAATTAAATTATTTTTGACTTTAATATTGCCAATTTATTTATTACGCTTCATTGAGAAATTGCATGCATGTACAAAGAAGGTGATGTGCGGTTCAATTAAAATCAGGGAAGACCCTAATATATTGAGTTAGGTACAGTCGACAGGATTAGAATCGCAAATTTTTAACTAATTACCCTTAATTTGTAATAGAATCAGGAAACTCTGTCCTTTCATGTACAGATTTATACAAGCATCATATATTTTACATGCATATCACATCAGGTATGGGAATCATGTGAATGTCTGCAACAAACATGATGTCTCGCAGATTCAAATGCCATGTCAGGTCAGGGTCACAATTCAACCATTTACACCATTGGTGTACAACGTATGACAATTCTGCTGGCAAATTAAATTCCTTTGATTCAGTTTATGTCACGTTTCCATATTTTTCACAAAACATTGAATGCAAACAGTCGGAAAATCCAACTTCATCAAAATAATACATAATTCATTTAATATTTCTTCAGAATACATCAATTTCACACTTTCGATTATTATTATGATAATTATTATTCTCGTAATAGTGCTCCTCCCTCAGAAATGCACGTTAATACCTTTTCGCTTTGCATACCTACTATTTACTCAGCAAACACAAAAATCAATCTCCCTTGTTTCACCTGCACTACCTCACCTCACATTATGCTAAAATAAACACCTTCAAGCGCACACACCGCTTTTCAAAAGTCACATCAGTAGCGTGACGTTTTTTTATAATCGATGCTAAACTCAACATTTTGATGATTCATGTGAATTTTGTTGAATCATTGTCTTTGTACTTAGAGAATTACATGCAATGTCAAATTCCGTCATGGTCAGTGTCAATTTTCCCCATTTAGCAGTGGACATATCTGTCAGAAAGGTAAATGAAGTAAATAATGTTAATGAGAGTTTTAAATTCGATACAGTTACAATGTGTGTAATTTTATGCAAATGTATGTACAGCAATTAGTAAGTGCGCCTCATCCTCATCCCCATCATCATAGCCTTTATAGCTTGTATTGACATGTTTGCTTTGCATTTGCTGTGTTTTCTTTGGCATTGCTACTACTTATTTAGCACTTTTGTGTAAAACAAACACTGCCAGCTCCGTCAATTACTGCTGCTGCTTGCACTTCTTGCTTGGAGAGCTCCTTGGAGCAATTTTGTGCACGACATCCAATAAAAATTGACAACGCATAATACCAATCGACTATACAACAACGTATTATTGGATGCCAGTCAACAGCATCATCTGCAGCAAACACCTGTTCCCTTCCCATTACTAAATAAATTGGCAATGACAAATAACCCTAATTTTTTCTCCATTGCCAGTTTCTTGCAAAGACATACAGCTATAAACCATTTACAAAATATACCCAGGCAGGCAGGTGGTAATTAAGCAAAGAAATTAAGGTTAAAGTAATTTTAATTGCTCTAATTAATATAAGCAAGCTACAAATCAACCGATTCACACATTTTCAAACCCAAAGTGATGTCTGTAGGCAGGTAATACACAGTATGACAGTATACAGCAGTTGGAAGTAGCCAAGATCCTTGTATCAGATTTCGGGAATGTGCCTAGATACATTTACACCTTTTACCCATTTGATCCAACTCTGTAGTCCCAATCACAATACAATCTTCCCCAAGAGGATATTGAATCCATTCGTATCTAGTTTCCTTCTAAATTGTCTATTGTCACCCAAGGCAGATGAATAAAAAAGCAGCTATCGATAAGATAAGGTATTCATACATACCTATGTATGTATTTTCTATTTTCTTTTGAAAAAGCAGGTGCTGACATTTGACAAGTGTACACATGTATACTTCTCCGTGTAAGGCATGATCATAGTATTTTGAACATGGTCGATCGGCGCTCTCTTATATGCAATTCCCTTGCCGAAAATAGCAGTTTCCGCCTTCACGCTTCGAGCGCTACGACGACTGACTGGCTCCCTTGAAAAAGTTACCAGAATGAAGAGAAGTGAAGTCCGCATGTTTGTGCTGTGTTCTCTCAAAATATCACAAAATTGTATCTGTAGCTACTTTGAATTCAAGAAGTTGCTCTGATACTGTCTGTTTGGACTACCACCGAGATGATCTGATCGGTGACACCATCAGATTTTTTAAAGCATTCATGACTGCAGGTGCTTACGATTCAGGGGATTGCAATGACGCATGGTTCATGGTTGAATATTATGGATTATGTATATTAAACTTATGTGTAATACATTCAATGGTAAATATATTAAAAGAGTGAAAGCCCTTGAGGAATCAAACGCAGACAAGCTACGATTACAAGCCTAAAGGCTGCAGTTTCAAAAAGTATTTCATTGTGACGAACAGCAGCAGTGATGACCCAATGGCAACTTCTATCTATTCCAAAAAAACATTTCTTGTGTGTGTGTGTGGTTTAGATCTGCCTTAAATTTTGCTACTTGTAGGTACACTATCAACAACATCATGTCAAAAACGTCAATTGTTCTACCATGTCAATTTTTATCCTGGTGGTGATGGCAGTGTGACGATGAGCAGTATATTTGCAGAAGAGATGAAGAATACAACCTTTTTATTGAACATGTAAGATCCACTAGGGAGAATCGTGAGGAATATCAAAAATAAAAAGTGAATCGCTACAAATGCAGGTTACATATCTTCCCTTTCTCACTCAAAGCAAAATGCCTTTTTCTTGAGTCTGAAGTAGAACAGGAGAACATGAGAACGTGTTCATTACGACTTTCCTTCCTGTGCACCTTTGAAATTGTAAATCCGTTTTCCTGGCATAACGTATAGCCTCTTGTGTCGCTTCTCCTCAAAACAACCTGCTAGTTGAGAACATGAAAATAAAATACTGAGGGCAGTTGTATCTTCTTTTGTAATTTCAGGAGAGTAAAAGTCTCTGTACATTTTTATGATCCGATTCGGGTTTTCTCCTTTTACTGTCAATTGTACCGTGCCTGGAAAAAATATATGTCCAGTCAAAAATCCGAGAGTTGAGACATTATTCGTTGCGACCAAGTAAAAAATAGGTAAAAGTAGCCTCATTTCTAGTGTGCTGGATCTTTTCATCAAATTCGCAATATCCTTGTTCCAAAAGAGCACAATGGGAAAGTAGGGAGAAAAAGGAGAGATGAGGATTTTCAGCTTTTCTTTCTCTGATTGAACTCTGACTGAACTGCTGAGAGCTCAGCTTTTTCCCCACAATACTACATTTTATATTATACTTTTGGTTTAGATAACAAAAATTTGAGAGATTTTCTAAAGAAGCCTGAAATGTGATGCGATGTAATAAGCAAAATGTTGTAGAAAGAAAATGTATCCGCTATTTCTTATTCTCGGATCTTTCTTTCTCTCTCTCAAATCTTTGTCTGGTATAAGCACCTTCCTTCCTTGATTTGATACGAAGTAGTATAAAGAGTAGAGGATGAAGAAAAGGAAACGGACGGGGAAAACGACAATTTGGCTTCTGTCCCATATCATCATCTCTCACTTCCAAAGTTGTGTGTATTTACTTGTTAGTCTATCGGATATAATATACACTGGCGTCGTATAGATTGATAGATGATATAGTAGGGAGTACATTCTATTGGTTTTAAAGTCGGGTCGAGTTCTCAATACTCAAAATACTCTGTCTTACATTCCATTCAATGAAAGTGAAAATGGGTAGGAATAATATATGGAGTACTATATAATCATCGCCCAAGTTGATACCACCACCAACACATGAGGAAGGTCATTAAAATAACATATAGAACGTTTTCAGATCAATAAACGTCGATGAACTATGGGTTTCGAAAAGAAAACAATTTCAATCATTTATATGATTCTGAATTCATTCTAAATGCATCGCAGCAATGGCTTTTAAATATTAAAAATATATGTTTAAATTTTCACCATGTTTAATTGGGTAGCACAAAATATTATAGGTGTACTCGTGCTATTCGTCAGTCACAATTTCGATGATTTTCTTTTTCACTATGAAACTAGGTTTAGGGTGGAGTTGTGTAAATACACAAAAATTCAGACAAATTGATGCATGACTGCATTCATAGAACTATTTTTGTCTTGAGAAATCATCTCAATGGAATGACGTCGTTGTATAAGAGGTGAAAGAAAGTGGGGTGGAATGAAAAACTGGCTTACTACCGGTATACATGCCATTACCATTATCAAAGAAGGAGAAAGTAAACTGGAGATAAAAATGGAGAAAGGGAAAATGGTAGTGCTGCTCTTGTAGAGCTGCTCTAATAATAATCATAATCATAACAGTTGTTCCCACTTTCGGTTTTTCTTCTCTTTTCGTTGACCCAGTAGTGTGTGTACAAAAGCCTATTTCATAGGTACACCTGAATAAATGAAAGAAGCCGAAAAAGAAAGCAAAGATGAGAGAATTCTAGTGCAGCCATAATAATCGTAATGAAACGAAATGTTTTTGTTCGCTACATGGTTTCATTTTATTTAATCAAGAGAAAACCAGATTTTGGGTGGAAATGTGGCACCATTTTTTCTCGTTTCTACCGATTCTTACCGTCAATTCATAATAACTTCCATAAAAATGAAAGGAGAAGTAAGGTCAGAGGTGGATATTGTTGTTTTCATTTTCAGAAAATGAATAGACTTAATAAGTCGAGAGAAGATGTAAAATATCGCAAAGAGGGTTATGATGAGCTTGATGAAAATTCTGGAATAACGAGTGGGCTCTTACTAATACTTTCAACAAAAAATGCTGACATGTCAAAGAAACCTAGCGCGTAGTTGTAAAAAATGGGAGCACAAAAACTATCGATGTTATTATTTTATTCAAGCATTTCTGGTTGTGAGGATTGCAAAATGTATTTGTTAGCAAGTCAGAAGCAATCCTAAACGAGTCATGTAATTTTGGATCTATGTAAAATTTGGAATAGAGAACGAATAGAAACTAATGGTTTTGTAATCCCAAATCATTTCATTTTCCGTTTGGCAAATTTCTGTGAATTCCATCTCATTAGTGGAGTAAAACTTCTCTACAGTTTTTCGTCTTCCGGAGCATTTATTGAGTGAATTCATTCAAAGAAGTTCATTTGTGTACCTCTCTCTTCGACGTCTATTCAGGGAGCATTCGCCATGAAGAGAAATAAATCAACCTTCTTCTTAATCGTCCAACCAAATCAAAATGTGTGCTATTCATTTTGATCTGATGATGAGCATGGTGTTTGAGCCACTGTGTGTGGTATAGTACAACTATTATGCGCTGATGGTTTTCTCATTTCCTTTTTGTTTGCTCTTCACAGTCAATCCTAGACCGTAAACTCTGTTCATTTTCCTCACTTCTTCTACTTTGCAACTATTTTTATAATACTCTTTTTGTCAATCGATCCATTCCACCACGTCAATTCAAGCGTTAATATTCAAATTGATGATGATTGAAGTCATTTTACACTCATTTCACATCTATAATTTCATTCGCCATTTTCCATTGTACAAACATACATGCATTTTAAGCATTAACATTTTGACGCACATGTGCTGCTACAGTTAACTCGTAATCACACAATATTATGCTCGATGAAAAAATATTTTGGTGGTATTTGGGCTATTTCATTTCCTCGCTTTTTCAACATTTTTTGTAGAAAAGTAAAAGAGAAAAATGCAAAATCAAATCTTTAAAATAGTCAAAGATGAGAACATGAATAAGAATAAATTATTTTAGCAAAAAAAATTGAGAAAAAAACGTCTACTTTTTTGGTTGACATCATGCATACGACATTAACCATTTTACAACAAGCACACTTGCAATTTTCTTCACAATATTTAGCTTAAAGTGGCTATTTTGACAAAAACCGCCTTTTAGTCTTCACTTTACACTATAATCCTTCCATACATTTTGCCACTCGCATACTCTTCTACATCAAGTACACCTATTCATTTACATATATCGTCTCGCACATGATAAAAAGTCAAAAGATTTTTTTTGCACATGTGAATACATAGGCACACATACTTACATGAAGTAAATACGATGTTCATTAAATATACCCAACTATAAGTTTTCATTAAGCACACAAGTGCATGCAGACCACGCAAACAATTCAGGTTTTTTAGCCCCTAAATAATATAACAACAACAAGTTCACTCGCAACAACAGAAGAAGACCCAGGCTATCAAGAATGAAGAGGAGACGTATTTTTTGGTCTTAAACGCGAGCTCAAGAGTCGAGTCGACTTGTCTGGCATCATGCAGCATAAATGTGTGATACCTATTCACCACAGGACACACAAACATTTTTTCTCTACATTATGCATTTTGCTTTCTGCCTTCCACGCCACATAAACAGGCACACATGAGCATGTTCAACTGTCTCAAGATATTAAGGTATTCTCCCATCTCGTACTTGTACGAATCATTGCATGGTTCGGTAAGAAAACGAATGCCATGTATTTCAGCGAACAAGCTACAACCACCACAAGAAATTCTTGACGAATCCTCTTCAAAAAGCACTTTTTTGTGCCTTGCATGCATCGCATCACTCGCACTTTGCGTTTTTTTCTTATAGTTAAAAAAATTGAGTAGAGAAGTGGTAAAAACAGTGTGACTGTTTAGATGCGAGTGTGAGAGAAACAGAAGGAATGAGAATAAGTTTTTAGTTTTGCGTTGTTAAACCCACATCGTCTTCGTCGTCATTACGAGAGTAGGTTTTTTACTTAAAAGTTTTACTACCACGATCATCTCACTGCTACTGACTGGCATGGCATGCTTTCATACTTTTTATTTCATTACATTGAGGATACTAGAACGGACATACGATACAAATGATAATGATACGATGATACATTATTTATTCATGGAAGAGCTATCTTTCTGGGCAACACGACCTTATCATCGCGATAAAGTATACGAGATGCAGAGAGAACATGTACTAGTAGTTTTATTTTATAAAATGCATGCGAATCGGGGAATTTACAATGTGTGAGAATTGAGAATTGTGCTTTATGTAGAGATGAGCTTTCAAGTCAAAAGTGCACCCTTCCCCAAAGAGCTGCTGCTGATCTCTTTTGGCTTTTTGGTAATATGGCATGAATACCTGGGGAATATTATCATCAACGCCAATAATACCAGCAACAACAACTTGTGGAAAATAAGAAAAAGTAGCAAAGTACGCCAGCGATAGGGTTCACAACACAACAGGCAATAAGAAATATTTCACTCTTGTCATGTATGTTTTTACACATGCTTTTTGTTCGAGGCATGACGGTTTGTTAAGTACGTGTTTATACATCTTCTCGAGAGATGCGAATTCAGGGAACCTAAAACAAGAAACATGTAGTTTTACAGATAATCAACAAGCAGGGAAAACGGAGTGTGCATGCAAAAGATATGTTTAAAGTTCCCAAAAACACTGAGATCTCAGTCAAAAGTTTTTTTTATCAAAGGCGAAAGAATAAGGACAGCTGGTTGAATATTCTTTCTTAAAAATTATATTAAAATTACTCAAATGACTGCATTCCTTAGATGAGTAACATAATCTAGGCATCATCATAATGATATGTAATACTTTGTTCCTTTCCAAAACGAATCTCCCTTTCATACGAATGTCATTCATTCTGACTTACTTCTTTTTTGACAGAAAATTTATTGTAGGACCACTTGAAGGGATCTTCTAATAGGATTATATGCAGTTTTGCTATTGTTATATTTTGATAATATGATAGGAGCATCATCACGATGACCAGACAATCTAGCAGACTTTTTAGAGGATTGTCAAGATTACTGACCACCTCAGACCTCACTCACTTCAACAATAATAACCGCAGTGCGCAGCACCATATTCACGCATTATTACTCTCGTAAACCCAAATAGAAGTATATTTTTTCTTGAAATTACTTTGCGAATGAATCTCGTTGTCGTGAGTAGTGCGTATATCACTCATCATAACTAACCACTATAATAATACATGTACCCGTCAACGTCATATTTACTTGTACATGCATCAACCTCTCCTCCTTGTATACAATAATCATCTCAGCTTCGTCTTTACAACTGAACTCGCAACAATGAAAAGTGCCATCAAATAAAAAGGGAAAAAGAATGCATCATTTCGCTCTCCTTCTTGTGCTGCATTTTATATCATATCATATCATCATATAATCATCATGCAGGACGGTAATAAACTTGTCAACTGACTGCTCAGCAGTTTATTATTACTACTTCGTTGAATTGGGCTTTTGAGCTGCTGCTCTCTATAAACAAATAGAAATTCACTATATTACAAGAACTTTTTTTTTATATTATTGCATTGCCCACTACTGCAAGTGAATGGTCATGCTTTTTTGTATTGCTGCTGATAATAAACAGAGATAAACCCAATGTAATAGTTCGACCGCTGCTAATGCGCTCGCTGGTTGTCATATTTATTCGTCTCGTGCATAAGTATTTACAACGTAATATTCATATAGACAATAATATAGCGTGATGATATTCTGAAGATGATAACAAGAATGTAAGCCGAGTCATTATATTTTGTTTTGTCATGTGTCTTGTGTGTAGGAGTACCGTGTAATGTGTATTATTTACTACGGATGGACGACGGAGGAGGTTGACAGGCATCAATACCCATGACGTTGGAGTTTACAACGCACTACAATGAAAATTTTATAGTCTAACAGTAACATCATGGTCAGTATGCTAGAGCATCAGAGCAATTGAAATTTTTTTTTATAGAAAAACAACTAAAACAAACGTGATGTACTTTTGCTTTTTCTACATTCTATTTTTTTTTAAAGAGAATGGTAGGTAAACCATCAACGTGCAGAAAAAAAAATCTGAAAATTTGTCGATGTGATTTGCTGCTTTCTTTCTTACAGCACATTGGGCACAAAACCACGCAAACGTCTTGAATTTTTTTTCTGCTGTTGCTCTCATTTATTTCCCAAACTTCAACTTCTTGTGCGACAGATTCAAAAAGTAAGAAGATCAAGAAAAGAGGAAAAGCAGAAACGAAGAATGCATTTTGTTGAGGATTGAAATGCATGGCATCGCTAGTTGTTGCTTTATGTCGAGCCGAGTAACAGTAAGCGGTATGCATGGATGGTTTTAATTGAAACGTTACAGAAAAGGAATGCCAATAATTTACAAATGCAAGAAGTTTAATGTTGAATCTAATCTTTATAATAGCGGCATAGAATATATAATAGCAAAAAATACAAGGATTTCCACTCACCTTTTTTACACTTAATTAAAGTAGAGCATATTGGACTCTCAGAGGGTCGGAGAGAAACACATGCACAAGAGAATTGTCAGTGTTGATGATGATGTTATTTCTATCAATATACTCGGTGTACAAATAAGTATAAAGCTTATTTGTCGTCGATCGTCTCTACATAGAAAACAGCTACTGTGGCTGCCGTGTTGTTCCCATCAAGATTTTATTGGTGTCGAGTGTCGGTATACAAACAATATTTTTTGCCTCTGATTCTTCTTCTGATATAATGTTTTGTTCGCTGCTCCTGATGAGGATGACGATTACGATAATGAATACTCACTGCCAATGCCAGAAGAGCGACAAAAGTAATTGTTTTGTGTGTAAATGTGTGTATGCGATTGTAGATTGTGGCAGCTTCTATTACAATGTATATCCATTCACGTCTCTGATAATTAAAGTAATATTTATAGCAAGAGTGTACATACTATGCACCAATAACATTACGGTTCAGATCTACCAATCTTGATTAATCCATTCGGCTCGCACTTATCAATAGGTCCAAATTGTATATGGATACAGTGAACAGTATCAAATGATATTACATGAAGCATTTAAAGTACAGAGTACAGCACTCATTCCACCATTCACATTTGTATTCGGTCCAATCCCAGCAAAAGCTACACTCTTTACTCCACACGTCAGCAAATATTCAATATTGTAATATGACAAGCTATTGAATATAAAATCCGATTTTGCTAACACTCGCAATAATAATGTTATCTAGCATTAATGCTGGAAAAATCCGCTTCCTTTCCTAGGAACCTGTCCAGGGGAATATTGTTTCACCAAATCGGATAATTTTCCAGCGACTCAACCGAAAAGAATGAATCCTTTGGGAATTACAGATACGAGCAGGAACTAAATAAATCAGCGATCCTTGAGATGAAACCCCTTAGACTACTCCACTCTCCAAAAGTACCAGATTACTTTTGTGGGCCACCTCTCCCGAATTAATTGGATATGCGATATTATAAGTATAATTGATGATGGTTTCTTTTGAAATTGTACATAGGTACTAGGTAAGCACTTGTTGTTACCCAACAGTGGCGGTATCACTCTCACAAGGGAATGTAGCTGGTTAATTAAACTGAGAATTCCATCAACTTTGGCATGATAAAGCTTAAGATACAATGATGATTATCATCAACCCGCACTACAACCGCAGAAGACTCACACACACACGGGCTTTGCTCGCAATCCAGTCTCCAGCACAAGAGACGTGAAAGCCGGTAATGACGGTGGTGAGGTGGTATTGGGCAGGTGAATTCGTTTCGTGAGCGAGTTTATCTTTTCGCTCAAGACATAAGCAGTGCCTCTACTTCTCTACTAGGTTATTATGGAGTCTGTCAGGTCACTCAACTGAATATGACGACTATTGCAAATGCTGTGTGGTGGTGGGATTAAAAGTATTCCCAACCAGGAGGAGAATAGTTCGAATAGTTATACTCAAGTGAAACTGGTTACGACTACGGGGTATAATCACACGTATGGATACCGTGAATAATGAAACGTGTTTAAAAGTATCTACCACAGCACAGTGCAAAAGAAACACTCAATTCAATCCACATCTGTTGTTATTGTTCCGAGTATAATGTATTGTTTCTAATCCATAATTCGTTCTCATTTACTCCAAGACAATACTCTAAAGTCAAGGAGTGAATTTGGTGTGCGTGCAGTAATTACATATTACCATATCCTTGCTTGGAGAAAAAAAGGAACAAAGTTTGCACGGGTAAGATATAAAGTCAAGTATAGCCGGTTTGTTTAGAGGAGGATGGATGATGATGACATGCAATATCAAATATGTATGATATTGAAATTAAAGAGGTACAGTTCACTGAGTTTGCTGCTGCAGTCGTTATTGAAGACGCCACCACAGTGTTGGGTATTATGATGATGGCGTTATGTTAAGTGAGTACGCGGTTTCTTCTTTTCTGGATAAGAAATTTGCATATGAGATTATCATGTTGACGAAATGGAAGAGATTCTGCTTCAAGGAAAGGGTTCTGAGACCATCAATGGCAATTCTCGAGTAGTGCAGAGAGACACAACTGGTATCATCATCACATTATCAAGTTTATACTCACTTAAGAGTTCATCTTGTTCTGTTTCTGGAGCACCATCAACCAACAACGCATATATTTTTTGTAACCTTTGCACTAACCACATGAGTGAAATTAATCGAAAAGTAGGTAATTTATATGCATACTTGACAATGTTCACATCTAACTAACCCAATTAACTTTAGTAATATCAAAGCTATATAAACCCTTATTGAATATTCACAATGATCAAATGGTAGATTTCTGGGAGAAGTCTTCAAATATGAAAATGACTGCAATGTAGAAAGCAGCCATATTAAACCTAAATATGTACTAAATAAATTGCTCCTTCAACTTTCGACATTTTCGTCACAGCAGTCATGGTCGATGTTTTCCGTGCACAACATGTGCACACACAAAAGACAACAACAACAACGGCCACTGAAGTAGTGGGTGCTTTTGCAACTTGACTGTAACCCTTTTTGTCTCTTTTTCTCTCACTCACTTGCTCGCTGCCACCTCGACGGTTGTGCAAAGCTTACTGAGTGAAAAAAGCCGACTTGACAAGAACTTTACAACGAGATATCAGAGCAGCAAGAGAAGACCAGCATAGCAGAACAGTCATCATCATGATCAGAAAACCAACCCAACAACATCTCTGCGAGTTTCACGTCCTCTCTCTCACGCATCCAACATAACATTATTCCATTCCATATGCCTTGCAACTTGCCTTTATAATAACCATGCCATAGTTGTAGAGCCACCACCAGCCCTGCTTCAAAGTTGTTCCTCTGTGTTTTTTGCGCTTCTCTCATCGCTTCTACAACAACAGCGATATCCTCTCATCTCTGCTCACTCACTCCAACACCATCACCGTCATATACTTTGTTCTCATCGTCATTTTTGCCCATTGCCGTTTACAAGCGTGTATAAAAGCCAGCAGCAGAAGGAGACTGCTATGCACACAATAACACGTTCCTTCCTATTTTTTATGAAGGCAAAGCCAACATGAAAACCACTGCCATTACCATTACCAACAACTAGACGAAGTGGTGGTGGTGCCTTTTTTCTGCTACATTGCCAATGTTGCTGTTTCTTCTCAATTACACGAACAAGGCATTCAGCAAAGAAGCGAATATATGTAGGGTTGCGCTTTCCTACCTACAATGTATACATCCATAATGATATTTATGAGACCTACTTGGCCCATTGTCCTCTATAGTCTTCATTATCATCATAAGGGCAATGTGTAGGTACGTAGATTACAAAGCCACAAGAAAACTGCAAAACGGAGACATTTAGGAGGATGTTGTCCTTTCAGATTCACTTTCAGATTGATTCCTGTGAAAGTAGCAAGCAACAACCAAAAAAGTACAATTATGACCAAGTAATGTGATGCACCAAGATCAGGAACATCGTAGGCTTTGTGGTCTTTTTTGGTTCTAGTATGAATCGAGAAAAAATAGAGTAACTCTCGGTCTCATGGGGCAAAATAAAAAAGGAAGCAAAACAATAAAACAAATCAAACGCGACCGTTTTTTAAGGGATTCAATCATCTCAAGTATTTGCGTGTTTACATATATATTCAAACATTGCGTGTTGATGGATGATGTAACTTTATGAAAAACTAATGTAATTCTGGAAAACAATAGTTTCCCGATTTTTCCTGTCTGGGACAAAGGTAAATAGTAATAAGACACTGTTTTAAGGATGAGTGGGTGGAAAAAGAGTACACAAAAAGTTGCTTGTTTTGTATGGTGGAAACCAAGAAAGAGTAAAGAGATGTTACAACACATGTACCTATAAAATAAGTTTAACCAAAGAAAGAATGAAGATTGGCGATTATCGATAGTTTAGTGACAAAAAGCAATATCCCAAGCAAGAACAAATAATAGATAGGGAAAAAGTTTCTTCCACATTTGCCAATCTGATGGCTATGATCATCAGCCAACCCTTTGGAGACATGTAGACATTACTAAAAAACTATATGACTATAATGTGCAATATGTATCCTCTTTCCCACTGTCAGCGACGTTGATACTGATGATTCAAGACACATAATCACAGAGTTTTTCTAGAAATTTTTATACCACTGCCACTAGGACAAACTTTTATCTGCAAGTTTTTACGATATGTGGCGAGTACATGAGCAACATAAGAATTAGGAAATATTTACAAGGTGAGCATGTACGTATAACTTGAGCACGTACTCCGAATGCTCGATCCGATTCAAAGAATACACTTTTGAAAGAATGGGGAGTAAAAACCCATGCATTAAAAATAAAGTTCGGTAGAAGCGGTGATGATAGTGATGGTTAAATTGAGAGTTGTGTGCAACGCGTTGCGGTGTATGAATGAGGATTGAATGGAATTGATTCCTTCTTGGAAGAATACGTGCTACAGAGAAGTGGAGAGAGGATATGTAAAATTCATAGTCTGGTTGTTGCTACTGCTGATGATGAAGAGTATAATAAAAGAATGAAAGAGTAGACTCCTCCTGGATAAAAGTTTGCATGACATCACATATCTCCACTGTAAAAGTGTCGTCAATACTCATTGAACGAGGAAAGCACTCAAAAGTCAATCAAAGAAACATCTTCAAAAAAAGTTCCTCTTTCTGCTTAGCACATTGATCTACACGTGTGTGATTCAGAAGAGGCATACCTATACACACTAGAAATGTATCAGTTCCAATCACTTGCATTACGGAAGGTTTGAGGCACAAAGATGGAAATGTATAAATTGGAACAGAGTTTTCCCTTTCTGTCCTTGCATGTCTCATCCATTTTCAACGTTTCCAACATGGATTAATTCTGATGGGAGAAGAGTTTGCAAGGGAGATGGTAATCAAGGCATAGAAAAGTTTACAAATATCAATCTATCGAGTAGATGGGATGAGCATTCCCTTGAAATTTTACGTCAAATAACAAGTAAAATTGGAAGTGGCTCCTCCTTCTCATCATTAATTACTATTATTTTGAGATGTTGCGAAAGGAGAAGTTGTCATTATGTTTGTTGCGAGTGGGTAGATTAAAATCACATAATAGGATCAAAGTCGCCAAGTAATTTTGAAATTGTGAAAGCTCTTCATTGTGAAAGGGGAAAGTTGTAATGAAACGAAGATCCAATAAGATGAAGGATATAAAATTGAAAATTGATTGTGAAGGATGACTCTATATGTAATTACCTATGAATGAGAATTATAGTAGTAATAATTGAAAAAGTCTAGTTCTACATTGAGATATGACATGTTTATAGTTTTGCATTTTTTATCTTTCCAAAGTATCCAACTGTTGACGGAGGGGATTTTGTTACAGCATCATGGGACTAATAAAAATTGGATTGTAGGCTCTCTTTCCTAAGCACAATTACAGGAAAGCAATTTTCTGCTCTCATCTTGTGATTTGCTTATGAAAGGATAAGAAGAAAACTCGTATTATGACAATTTTTTGTATTATCAAAACAATTCCAAGAATTTTCTCCATTTTATGATCATCATGGCAGGAATGTTCCATTTACGTAAAGCCTATCCAATTCACCTACCTACCTATTCAAAAGAAAGTTGGAAAAGTAAAAAGCCCTGGAAAAGTGAGTTGCACAAACATGGTAAAAACACTCAAGTTGAATTACCTACAAGGAAGTGTCTACATTCTACATACATGTCTAAGGTAAATAAATACTACATAAAGTTGTTTCCTCTGCAAGAGACCAGAAAATAAGAGAATGAAGAATAAGTGGGGACCTGTATCTCATATGTAACCAAATGCTGGAGAAAGTTAGCATCATTCACATTCGACAAAGAGGATTCTATTTTTCTTCCCTTTTATAGCTTGTCTTCCTAATAGTCAACTTCTCCAAAGTGCAGGCCCTTCCTTGTGAGCAACATGGGTTGCATCTGGACTTCGTGGAGGACAAACTATCAAGTAAATGGTCTCCCTTTCGCAATTTCCATCCAAATTTCAAGTGATGATATTGCACTCACTTCACCATTACGTACATCTGTGCCGGGGTTTTCTTACTAGCATTACTTGTGCATTATGTTGTCTACTCGGCTGCACACGTTTTACCCACTGCTACTTCCCCCTTTCGTTCAATGTGACTATTAGATAACTTGGTCATGCAGATAGTTGGAGGATTCTACCATGAAACTTTCGTAGCTTTGCTTATTTACTATATCAAAATTACATTTTTTTGGACAAGTATGTCTCAAGTAATACGAAATTCCAGTCATCTCCTTGTGATTATTCTTTTTCTCTCCTCTTTCCCATTTCTTTGTACATTTCTTTCGACTGTCGTCATCTGCAACACCAGCGGTGCTGTTGGTAGACAGGACGGCTACTCCATTTCCTCGCATCTTCTTATTTTTCATGGCCTGTTCAAAAGATATGGCATAGGCGGTCTATTTTCAACATGGAAGGGAGTAAGACGGGTGGAAAAGAAAGCAATGAAAGGTGTCATTCCAAGTAAAGCACACAAACATGTAGTTACTCTTATATTCTTACAAGCATGCACTTTTCACCATCCGGAGAAACCAGAAAAGAAGATGAAAAAGATGTGAGAAAATGTAACGTGATCCGTTTCCCAATTTCATGCAAATTGGCCAAACTAACTTGATCTTCTCCCTCTAGCAGGCAAAAATTCTTCATAACTTTTAAAGATTTGTTCGTTCGTTTGATAATAATAATTCATATGAAAGTTGTTTTTACACTTGTGATCTTGTGAATTATATAGATTCACAGGACAATTTTAACATCATGTCGAACTGACAAAAAGGAAAAAGTCATAGGATCCACCCATTCGATTCCGACTATTTTGTAGAAATAATCATTGCATATGGTGCATAGTTGAAGATTGGATGAGATTATCAGATGAAAACAAGTCAGAAGCATACCTAGAGAATATCAAATGATTTACACCAAAGATGTGCACCTCTAGAATCTAATGGAAAAACTTTCTCAACTACATGAGTGTGTAAGGCTGAACACAAACTGTGATCTCCATCATTATTGCCATCCCATTCTTCTGTTATTTATGACCCCATGTATGCAAATTATGGAGAAAAGGTTTTGAATATTCAATGCTTAAAAGTCCAGCCAAGGAGTTAATGGAGTTTGATTCCAAAAGAAGATTACAAACTAATCAAGTCAAAATGGCTGAATAGATGAGACGAGGATGGTGATGTTGGAGAGCGATTAAAAAAGTGGAACAGTGTAACCAGCCAGGCCAAAATGTCTCTGTTAATATCAAAGTTTGTACCATGTACTTCATATCGTTATCATTATCATCGTATCCAGTTTTTATAATGTATAATATAGCATGCCTTGGTGCGTGTATAAATGTGATAGACAGCCAAGCACATGAGAATTTCTTTAATATTTCTTGAATGTTTGCCTGTCTGACACTATAGCACTTCGTCCGACCAAAACTTACCTCCTCGAGAAATTGGGAAGAGAAGCTGCGAATCTTTTATGTTGAAAATGATTGAATAGAAAGAAATAGAAGAGCTCCTACAAAAATGAAAAATTTATACGCGTAAATGGATAGCCGTTTTACATGTCAGGAAAAGAGAACATAAAAACTGTGTAAGAAAGAGGATTATTTATTTGCAAAAGATGCCATCTGCTTTTCATGCCATATTTATTCACCAAAACGCTCCCTCCGAGTTTGTAAAAAAGAGAGTGTGTGAAATAGTTTTATTTTGTGATCTATGTCTGCAAGTCAGCCATTATCAGTTTACCTACTGTATTTTGGACTGCCGTGCATGATCAAGAAAAAATGAGTGTGGAGCATTGGCATTTTGGTATGTTTAGGTAGCAAAAACTCATTTCTTCAAATACAGTTTGTCTGTTTGTCCAACTGGATTACATTGTATATTTTCACACGATCCATGATCTACTTTTGCTACATTTCTATATTCCTCTGAATGATCAGTTTACGTATTTATTTCTTCCTCTTCTTTTATTCTTAACACATTATTTTTGTATTTATAGTAAACATTTACTACAACTTCGAGAGTCAAGTACGCACACAACAAGGAGAGAACAGCAAGTCTGTTAAGTTCCAAAGCAAAGGTCTATTGCATAAGCCGAGTAGACAGTCGGGCACTGACACATATACAATTTCTTTTCAGCCTTTTTCGCAAAAAGACTTTTCAGCGTTTTATCGTATTTTCCTGAAAGTGAATGAATAGTGAATGTGATTTACAACTTTGCGTGTCTTGCAAACACAAAAAAGTTTCGACAGGATAAGTAGCATTAGTTGTTTAAACCATAAGCATTAACTTTTTTATACCTATTATATTTTATTTTCATTGGATTCATAATATCCCTCTGTGATGGGGTTTCGGGTTTTAAAAAATTGGCTCTTTGTCTCACAAAAGGTGTTAAAATATCTTGATTGATTTTCTATATGAGTAGTATGTGACAAATTATAGTATTTTTACCCAATTCTTAAATGTCAAAATCAAAATCTTTTCAAATCTAAACCAAACATATCGAATATCGAATATTTAAAACTTTAGTCATCTTCCGCATGAAAATTATATATTAGTAATGTTGTGTAGTACGAACCCGTAAATAGTAATTTGATTAACAGTAATTTCATCAAGTTGTCTGTCATGATTTTGGTATTCGTTTGGATTTTGGGCATTTTCCCTCCTCCTCTTTATAATTATATTCTCCTTTCTTTTCAGGTGGCTTGGCAAGTCAGCCAACATTGCTATTTGTAAATTGCCAGCAGTGTAAATCACCGTTGTTTCCACTAATTTTACAGCCACTAAGGACAAGGTTGAAATTTCAATTAGGGAAAGGTAACATAAGATTCGACGAATGAAGACGAAAATTACACGACCTTTAAGGTGGAGTGTTACAAGCTAAATACAAACTGCCATTTTACATTCTTCCTCCCACACAACTCTTGAAACTTTTACTTTCGCATTGAACAAAAGCAAAATGTGCTTACACCTCTTGCACCCCATCTCCCAGTTAAAAAATAAAAGCAATGGAAGGTGACAGTAAGCATTCCTTACACGTACGCTATCAATATCAATTTCAGTTTTCTTCCACAAATACTACACCACCATAACAATATATATACGATCACGATCACCTTCCTCCTCTCTCCATTCCTCTTGATATTCCTTGCACTGGTAGTATAAAAAGTAAACGAGCTATTACCAGAAGCAGCAGACTAGTAAAGTTTAAGAGGAGTTGCACCACTATAAAACCCAGCACCAAACGACCATGAGTACAAGTAAAGCGATGCATGTTCCCTGGAAAAAGCCCATTAAAGTCTGCTTGTGTGACAGCGACAACGACAAACGTCCTTAAAGAAGTTTCTGTACATCCTCTGGTTAAACTGGATGAATACCTTTTTGCTACTCCATTTATACCAGACCAGATATTGCTGAAATCCAATAATAGGGTCATGCAGAGAGCAAAATGGGTATGGATGCAAGCAATAATAATGGTGAACGGACCACCACCACAGATCAGACCAATGCTTGAAGTTGAGTGAAAGTAATCAAAACAAACTGTTAAAAAATTCCAGAGTTACAGTAGAGTCAACGCATGAGTCTGAGATCATGTATTCAGGGCACATGGAAGTCTAAACATGGCTTGGTTTCTGGAATATGAAGTGACTTCACTGCTGCTACTTGAAGAGGTTGTGCTCCTCCACCAGCAGAAGAAAGAAATGTGATCCCTCCGTTTTACAAACATATGCCATATTATTATGTGGACAGGCACACAACAAGAGGACAATTGAAAATTGTGTGGTGGTTGGAGATGAAGAGTAAAAAAAGGCATTTTACGAGGAAGGTTTGCACGGTTAACAGCTAACAACGGTGAATGGTCATTGGCATTTTTCTCTTTTCTCTGGAATAGACAGATTTAGCAAATTTTATACTTCTTCCGACAGACCGAGGACCAATTCCGCTCACAGAGTCACTAGCGTAGCATCATGATCACCACACGTGCATACATAGTCCATTCCACCACGTTCCAGGAGAAAAGCAATAGACGTACTCCACATGGTTATCGGCTGTGGTGTAATAAGAAGGTGTATGAAAATGACAACCAAAAGCCCCTTAAAGTCACCAAGACACGCTGGAGAAAGCGGAAAAATTGAGGAGAAATAGAGAGAAAAGCAGAAGGAAATAAATTACACTTGACTGGGCTCAGAAACCAACCAAAATACCGACACTAGACATAGAATGCGAAAACTGGGGAAACGCTTTTAATGGCTTCCTTACTCGTATTTTTCGTTCCAGAAGAGCTGCAAAAAAGGGTTGAAAAAACGGAATCAAAGTATAACTCCAACCCCAGCAGTAGTTCAGTAGTACTATAGTATTTCGAGTGCTACGCACATTGATGAAATTACGTAGTGTACTACAGACAGGCAGTTATATTTATTACTCTTTTTAAAAGAAGGAACACTAAGGCAATTTTTCATTGGTTCCCCCTCTGTCAGCTTCAACTTACTTTGAAAAACGTATTCGAGTTGCATAATATATTAATATGTTCTACAAAGGTTTGATAACATTTTCCTTTGGGATGGGTGCAAAGTGACATGACGCAAAAGAATATGGTTGAAAGTTGGAATACGTAAGCAGTATATGAAGAAAGTATACGAAGAAAGCCTAATAGAGTTCTAGAATGGTCATTCATCAAACTGGAAAAACGTCTTGGGCTCCCTGTAAGCTCCCATTATAAAAAAATGATGGGTATTAACAAAATTAACTTCTCCGATGCCATCCTTTCTGTGGAACGGACCATGAATTTCATACTCCCATCCAAAACGTAGTACAGTCAGACGACACCATAAATATGTTATTTCTTAAATACTTTGACAGTAACATAAAGTAGAAAAGAGAACTAATTGCCGAGACTTACTTTTCCTCCAAAGCTAGACATTTTTGCTGCTGATTAAAACTTACACAGTACAGGAGCTTATTGTTTTCAATTTTCGTACAATATGCGTACACTTCATCTGTTATACTTCCTCATTACACCAATAGATACAATAGCAATAGTAATGCAGCATTTAAAATCGCATAAAATTATTGTTAAATGTAAGATGAAATTGAATGTGAATGTTATGCAAGTATTTGGATGCAAATGTAAGTCACAAATCACTATTTAAATACGAATTATAGAGTAGAAGCAGCAAATTTTAAAACCTCAACAACATAAGTGTACATGAATACACGATATCAGAACGTAGTAAAACATGATGCAGTGAAAGTATTTGGTGTGAATGCAATTTTAACAACTAAAGTTCAATTAAAAAGCTAAATAACATTGCTACGTTGTTGTAACAAATCTAGCAAAGTGCTTGGACGCATTTACTTACCTGAGTTGAAAGGGTGCAGTTGTCAGTCTTTATGTGTACTTTGAACTTAAATTACTTTATATTATTCTGATCTCACTGAAGGTGGATGTTATTCTAGAGAGAGACTTTGAAGCACTAGAATCAACTAATTTCAACATGATCACGTTGAAATTAGTGGTGCGGATGTTTTAATAAACTTGATTATGAAAGTACCACATTGTTTAAAAGATTTTTTACTCCCACGTGCCATTTTTTAAATACTAAGTTTCAACATCTGTTGTAAATTTACTTTTATTTATGCAAACTTTATTTTTAAATTTGCCTTTCTCGAGACGCAATGCTCACTTGTCATTGTAAATATATCAGGATATAATGATTTGATTATGATGAAAGCATTTCGACACAAGTATAACTCAAGGTTTATTACATTGAGATGAAAAATCTGGTTTAAAAATTTAAGTGCTTTCCTTCGCGTAATGTGTGCTTACTCTTATTTTTATTTCACAACTCCAGTTGTGCAAAGGCCATGTTTTCATTTTTTCCCACACATCAACAATTTTCCGTACGTTGCCGACTCTTCCAGGTTTTGGTTGCTGCCGTTGTAAAACCTCTCGCTTCATTCCTAACGCATATGCTTTGGAATAGCATGGAATAGCATTGGACTTTAGACTTTACATGGCATCATCGTCTAAGCATGATATTACGCTGAAAACCGTACTTTGTTTCTAATTTTAATCTCCTTTTGTATTTTTTCAACTGTTATGTTTCATCCGCACGTTTACTTAAGGGCCATTCAAAGTTTGAGGACCTGCCTCCACATTTTACATCAATGATTGATTATACAAAATGAAAATAGTTGGTGATGTGGGAAACACCTTTTGGGTTCATTGCTGGAAATTTAATGCGCAATATCGCATAAACACTTGGATGTTCTATGACTTTCTTACAAATCGTTTCACAAATTCAAATCAATCAGAATGAACTCTACAAACACCTCACTCTTTTAGTCTAATCATAAATGTGAGGGAATGAGAATGCATGATAAATATGTCAGCCACTGAGAACGAGAAGAAGAGCGACTTTGCTAACGTATGGAAATGCAAAGCTGTTCGAGAGAAGCTGATTGCTGTCGCTTCTGGTCACTTACCAATGTGCTTCAAGCCTGCTCAGGTACCATAACGTAACCATAAAAGTAAATCAACAAACGCACCGCACAAAAATATTGATATAAATGCAGCCAAAATATGGCAAAATAATGAATTCTTTGATTTATGAATATATATCTGTATTTATATGTTTGTACGTATGTTTGAATGTTTTTACTTCCTGGATTTTTTGATAGGTACATTCGTTTTTATTTGTTTTACACACCAGCGTAAATAGTTGAATTCAATAAAAATTCGTTTTGTTTCAAAGAATTCTCCGTCTCACAGCTTTGTTCTCTTTAATGTCATGTAATTGTAATGTTCTTACTGTTAAACGTATGCATATATTATTATTTGAATATTTTTTGCTTTTTCCGAATGACTGAACAATGCCATCGACTTGACGCATTGCAATGATGTCATCACATTTACCCATGAATGCATACTCTGGTGCTGTAAATTGAAGTGAACCTCGAGTTGATCAAGGTATACGTTGAAGGCAAGTGTTAAGTAGCCTTTGGTCATGGTACTGACTTTGACAAAAAATGGCGACAATTCGGCATACATCTAGCTAGAATGCAGGTTCTGCATTTTGCATGAAGCACAATAATGTGCACATTTCCATTGACTCGTGAAGTCGTAACTTCACATTCAAAAATTGCAGATTCACTCTTTCAAATATCTATATCAAATCAACCAACTAATTGACATTGCACGCTTACGTGTTAACCAAGATCTTACCAATTCAAAAAGATAAAGATACAAACTCAAATCCCAGTAAATGCCTAATCAAGCAATATTGTCAAGTGTAAAAATGAGAGCATTTTTGAATCTGAGAGTGAGTCGAAGAGCTTTTATTTCAATGGCGTTTTCCAATTCATGATCTTAGTATAAATTTGGAATCGACAGCAAACGCTTGAGTTTGATTTTCCTACCATTCCAACGTCTAATTACGTCCACAGAATACAATACCTCCTTCAGTTTACAATGCGTCTAGATACTCCAATTCAGCTTTTTTCTTACTGTTGGCTTTTGATTTTAATCGGTTGTATCTGTATTACAGTAAAGCCCGCATACTCAGGTTATCTGAGAACTCATGGTAAGTGGAATGCATCATGCAAAAAAAAAAATCTAAAAGTTTGAATATCATTTGTATTTACGGATTACTTGTTGCCACATTCATTTTTTATTTCATTAGCCAATGGATATGGTCACGGTGCATATGGGAGCTCTTATGACTTCCATGCTGGTAGGAAAGGAAGAGGTCACAGATACGGAGGAGGAATGGTAGTCAATAGTGGTAAGTAAAACTACATTTGTAATATGAAACATTTTGTACTGAAAATACACAAGTTGATCACTCATTGAATTTTCAGGAAAATAATACACATTTATCACCGAAAACGACTGAGAAATTACAATAGATGTGTCTGTACTCTATAGTATCGGATAGTTTTTATAAAATATATTTCGAGCACACAATTTCCATTCGGGATTTTAAAATAAATAAACTCGTCATCATTTATGAAACCTTGTTACAGATTACTTATAACTAATTTGTCTCAGACATTAACAGTGTCAAAGTTCACTTGACCAGTAGACGCCAACGCAGCATCCCGTTCTCTGGCTTTTCGTCTTAGAGTCTTGGTTAAAATTTTGTGTCCTGTGCAGTCCAATTCTTCATGAAAACATTTACTTTTACAGCACAATTTGCATAATTTATATTCACATTTTTGGCCTTGTGGATTAGCACATGCATTATTTGAGCAAAACACATGAGCCACACGCTCTGCATCCCAATTTTTTAGTGGGTTCTTTGCCATCTTCTTTAACGATTTGAGGGAATAGTGAACATCCGGATCCAGCCTGGCTTGTAGTGATTCAGGTATCACCAACTTTCTTCTTTTACCGGAATCTTGCTCGTCCGCTTCTTCGTGGAGATTTTCTGTGCTGACGGAGTCAGAATCGGAAAGGTGAAGTTTCTTGGGAGGTCGAACGTAAGGTTGACACAAGTAATGTGGATGTCTCAGTCTGGGTAGTTCAGGTTTTTGTGTTTCTGGCTCCATCCAAACTTTTTCCCCGGTCGCAAATGCCTCATACCTTTCTTTAAGATCAAGAGACACTTTACGCAGATCATCCATGGTGTCTGCTTTTGCCACCTTTTTTCTCAGGTCAAAATTTTCAGGTAAAGAAAACCTTTAATAAAAAAGTACATCTTATTACATACAGATTAAAGATATCATGCATGCGATGAAAGCTAATGAGTGATGGGCTTACAAGTGCTGATATAATTTAAATATGTGTCCTCGAGAAAACGACAGCGGACATGGATACTTGTCGACGAGATCTAGGTACTCCAACCCAATTTTCCAAACTGTTGGACTTTCACCAGCAAAGAGAGCTGGATTATGAAGATTCCCTTCGGCACTCATCACACCTTCCACTCCAGTTTCCGCAATGCAGCGATCTACATCAGCGAGATATTGAATGTTTCCATTTGCGACAACAGGAATATTCACAGCGTTTCTCACAGCTCTTATATAACTCCAATCTGCAAGTCCAGTATCCATTCCTTTTTGTTCCCTAGTGCGTCCATGCACCGTTAACATATAACATCCAGCTCGCTCCAACATTTTTGCATACTCTATCGTTTTGTTGACATCAGGAAAAATACGGATTTTGCAACTGATTGGCACTTGTACTTCATTTCGTATTCTTCTAACTATAGTAGAAATTAGGTCCCATTCATTCATTAGAAAAGCTCCATATCGGCCATTTTTTGCAATTTTCTGAGGACACCCAAGATTCAGATCTACACCATCACAGATAGGTTTGGCAAATCTTGCAGCTTCCACCATTACGTTTGGATCGTTTCCACAAAACTGTTTTAATCAATACGCAGTTGTTGGTTTTGCAGTAACAATGCTTTCGAGGATAACGCTGAATCTACATAATTTTTTTTAGCTTACCTGTACTATTAGCGGTCTATCCTCAGCACACACACAATTGAATAAATTTTCGGTTCTATACTTGACATCCTCCGTGAACAGTCTACTATGAAGCATTGGAGTAAAGCAAAGATCAGCTTTGTACCTGAATTTAAAAAATACAATCATGAGCCATTTTATATTTAATCCTTAAAGCACACAAATGGTAGATTTGATCTCTACAATTACATACCTTCTTGATAACATTCTCCAGGCCAGCTCTGAAGCATCCACCATTGGAGCGACTATAAATTTCGGACACTTTAAGGTATTTTCCCACCAGTCTCGGATTTCAGGTGGATACCTGTCTCGAAACATCATCGGTTCCATTTGAGAACAATTTGTGCTGTCCATACCGCTGATTATGAATCTAATTATTTTAATTGAACTGAAACTAAAATCCTTAAGTTGGACAGAGAAAAGCAGTTTTTTTTTAGCACCAAACCTAAATTTCTAATTAAAATCTGAAATTTTTCAAACTCAAGTGTGGAAATATGCCATTTCCCTTTTATGCAATGACAAATCCACGTGTTTACAAAACATTTCTGCACAAGCTGTTGTTCTACTATTGGACCAATTTTGCTCTCTGGCTGGATATATTTCCAGAGAGAGGTTGAGTTCGCCAGTTCCCTAACTTCGTCTCAGGCTGGCGAATGTTTTTATGGTTTCTGTCAATGTATATTGCATCAATAGTTATGTGTAGTCAGTAGTCATCCATACAAAAATGTAATGCAAAAAGCAACCCTTTCCTTTTAGGAATATCACATCATCTTGCAGAGAAGAACGCAGTATGCAATGTGAATGTCAGAAAAGTCAAAGTTATCATTTCCTACGCACGCAGTCTAGCAAGCAGCAGATTGGTGAAGCCACTAAACGGAAATCATCTGTTTCGTAGACCTCTATCATATGATTTAACAAAAGAAAAGTTAAAATCCCCTTCCTAATTTAGTATTGGCTGCATTATGGAAACACGAAGTTGAATGAAAGGAGGCTAAGGAGGATTAAAATAAAAAAACAAGTATGTAGGTTTAGGTGTACAATATTCAGTCAGAGTAGTAGGCGTGAATTTGAAGAAAGGGAAAAATATTTGGGGGAATTGTGCTTTGTTTGGTTGGGAAATGAGCGCATGTGTAAATTTATTTATTTGCTGAATGCGTCATATCAATCAGAGAGCTCGGACTCCAAACCAATCATCTTGCTGGACATGTGTAAAGGTAATTCACACGTAATGCGTGATGATACAAATTATATATAAATAACTGATTACAAGCATAAGTTCATATCATTTATCATTGGTGGGAAAATTTTTGTTTTCCTGAACCGAAGCGGAAGGATTCCGTTGAAGTAATCATAAAATGTTTGTATAATCTACAGTGAGATGGAAGTATGACATTTGGTGAAAGGTGCTGGTGAATGTGTGAAGTGTAAAGACAATACACTTGTCCTTCGATTCATAGAATGATGGGTTTGCACTTTGCACACTTCACATTTTGTTTGTTTCTTATCGCTATCTTACGAAGACAAACACATAGCTTGTTGAAGAGTAAAGATGATGATAATGATGACTCAGGCGTATCAAAAGATAAACTATATTGATAAATGTAATGCATTTCTTTCTAGGTTCAAAGGCCATTAATCAGTAGAAGGAAACTTTGTGCCATGCAATTTATTTCCATATCAAGGAAAAGGAGAAAATAGTTTTTAAAGCACTCCAACCCTTATACTCGACTCGAGAGGATAAATCGAGGGGAACTGGGAAGATAAAATGAAATTGAATAAGATTTCCTGGACAAGCGTTTGCTTGTTAGCTATTGTGTCCTTTCATGGATACTCTGACGCTGTAAAAGCAGACTCGAGAACGGTAAGGAAGTCACTGTAATATTCATAATATTCATTCAATGAAAAAAATTGTTAAAAACTCCAGAATAATGTATATGCCTTGTTGCGACAGTTCCATGTTACAGTGAACCCTGACTGTGAAACTTATCAAATAAATTCAACTGAAGACTGTTCGAAAGACACCAATCTAAGTCTTGTTCATGTTCGATCTGATGGACCAAGTGATACATTACATTTCGTATGGAGCTTTCTGGGAGCTCCAAGTCTACTTATAGCACGTACTCCACTTCACAGCAATCTCTCCGTAGACTGGAATTTTATCCTTGGAGGTGGTTACGGAGAATCAGCCATAAAATTTGAGCCTCGTCCGTTCTATATTTTCGGATGGAGTTTAGTAAAGGTACCTAACATGCTTATATTGCCCAGACTCGTATTTGATTGAGAAGCAGATTGACGTTTTAAACTTCATTCATATAGGTGTGGTTTTACCACGATCAAAATGATACGGCTAGACTGGATCGCGCAAATCAAACTCTTGTGGAAGGCTACGACACTAAACACTTCCTCTGGACTCGTTTGGACAACAGCTCCACCATTAACTCAACCATGATCAACTTATCTTTCGAGGCAAGATCTTACGACCACAATGAAGGGGAAGGGCTTGGAAAGAAACGCATGGGTCCAGATGGATTTTTCCGGTTGACAATCCGAATGAAGAACACGGAAGACTACAGCTCTGTCCTACCTTACATGATGTACAATGAGAACAACACACAAGTGGATATAGCTTTCAACGATGTTCAGTTGAACACAACTGCGGAAGAGTATCCAAAGCATCCCCGAGTCGCTTTCAAATACATTTTGGTACAAGATAATGGAAACAGAAACGAGTCTGCTGGAAGAATGACTTTAGATGTTAGCAAAACACTGGATGATGAACACAGTCCTGGTGTGTTCCAAGTGTACCAGGTTAAAACACCAGTGAAAGGAATTGACCAGAGCTATTTAGAATGGAGACCAATTTGCTACACAGCTGAAGTTCGGGACGTGATTGATTCTGTTGATGTTGTTGCGTACCCCCTTCGAAAAGCCTCAAGTGTCCTTCATGATGATAGTATTCAAGATACTATTTTGTGGTCCTACTTTGGACCTGAAATCAATAGTTTAACGTTGGAAGCCCTGAATATCAGCTTTGGAACTCAGGGGGATGGCTTTTACAATAAAACAAAGCATATATCATGGTAAGTTGATATCGTGGATTGCTCAAACCTCTACTAAAATTATGTAGCTCATCAAATAAATAATTACTGGTTTTAATTTCAGGACCTACACAACTGGATTTGGGAACCCACCTCCAGATCGTGTGTCAATGTTAGTCATGCTTGTCGTTTCCATTGGCTTAGGAATTCCTGCATTGATTATCGTATTTTCTGTGATTTACATGGGGTGTAGAGTCAAACGACCAAGGGATGAATTACTTTTAGGACAATAATACTTCAACGAAACCTTATCAAAAGTTAGTTTTATAATGAAAACCAAAGCAATGTAAATAAATAATATATTGTTCAATCAATGTTTAGGCTGGTCACTTTACATGATCAAAGTAAGAAAGCAATCAATTAATTTTTCTTTTATATGAAATACGTACTATAATGTTTGCTTTTATTTTCACCTTTTATATATGTACCTTACCTACAAAACTACTATCTTTATTCAAAGTCAATAAAAACCTTTAAAATAAAATTAAGTTATAACATTGAACATTATTAAAAATATGTGGTAAAACATTATGTATGAAATTGTATGTGTCATATTTATTTATATTATTGTTGATAATATAAAAGAAAACTTGGGCTGCGTTTGATGAGTATTATTTTTTTAATCCCATCAGACGAAAGACAAAAGCGGCTATCTTCTCGTATATGACAAACATTAGTGCTGAAGTGAGCACAGTTTGCAGTATTTTCGACTCCATTCCCTTGAACAAACCTTTGAGCCCGTGCCGTTGTAGAATAGCTTGGATGATTTCCAGTAGACTAGCATCTTTTCGAAGGCCCTCCATTTTATGACCATGCTGTATAACATGTAATTTAGCATTATTAATTTTGACTAAACTTTTCGGTTGTTTTTAATTAGAAATATCCACTTACGCGAAGTTTTGTTTGAACAATTTGAAGAGGATAGGTCAGCACGGTGGCCACTGTTTTGGCAGCTGCGCCTACTAAAAAGTAGATGAAAGAGGACAACTCCTTGTCGCCGTATCTTGTCTTTAGTCTTCTTTTTAAAGACTCGTATGTCATGAACTGCAAGGCAGGATTAATGACTAGGAGGAGAGACGGCATAGTACCAGCCCACAAAGCTCCGATTCCCTCCGTTTTCCAGATTTTAAGTAGGCCATCTAATAATTAATGAAAATTTCCAACTCAATAATATTATGTAATCTACAAGTAGTGTAGTTAAGTAGAATATTTAATAAGCTATATAGCGACCTATTAGTCCGCTGTAGCGAGCTTTATGTTGACTATCAACATTAGGCAGGCCTTGCATCTTTATCCTCGTGTTAACCACCCAGAGGGGAGTCGTAGTAAGTACATTAACGACCCCAGCAACGGAACCCAGCATCAAGTCCCGTAATGCAGAAGCAGCTTCTTTACTAGCCATGTACGATTTCAGTCCATGAAACGAATAGAAATATACAAAATTGGAAACGCACAGACTTTCCAAAACCGGAAGTAGTCCTCTGTACAGTGTTCCACTACAAGAAATCAAAATAATTTTACAATTTTGCCAGACATTATATTTCAGATAATTTTTCGACAGAAGGTTTTTAAATTTAATTGTGCTTACAATCCTTCACGGCGACTAAGTTCCTTCAGCATTACCAATGTATTCTTTGCCTCTTGTTTGTCGTCCACTGTAAAATAATTCATAATTAAAATATAACTATAAAGTTTGTCTACAACTTTTGAATGGGAGTTTTTAAATCTCAAATGTTCAATTATCCATACATTGAAGTCTGGCTCGCACCGTGTCCAATGGGTAAAACACACTCATTGCTGTAACGCTTCCCTAAAAACAAATCATTAATTGATGATTAGTAAATTGCATATTTATTTTACTTGCCCGTTGAAAGTCAATTTAAACTCACCATCGATCCTGCCATAGCGTGGACTAGTGTTTCGTACGAGAAAATCGGAGCAGGGGGTTTTTTCGGAGACATCTTTTCTAACTTTCTACCAATCAACGAATCTACCTGTACGAAAATCCTGTTTACCTATCAATTATGTATTCACTCTATCCGTTTTTTTGAAGAAAGATAATGTGATGTGTGAAGTGAAACATAAAATGAATTAGCAAATTTAATGCAATTTTATTTTTATTACTTTAAATATTATATTTTGCAACTGCCAAGCACAAAGCAGCTGCTTACTTCGCCGGAAAAACTTTCATCACCACGATTGGATGTTTTCCTGTCGTCGTACGATGTTCTGCTTTAAAAATGCAGCTTGGCTTGCTATGTGTTGTGTTTATGGATGTTATGGAAGTGGGAATGGCAATCCGTGTGAACTAGTGTGAGAGTAAGAACGAGACATTGGTGAAAGTGGAATGGGTGAAATGCTCGTAGCATCTTAAAAGATACAAGCATGGAACAATGAGCAGTAGCAGTCGTATGCATGCATTGTATGAAACGAATTGATGCAAGGAAACGAATCATTAACAGTTAGCGACATATTTATCACTTCAAACTTTCTTTTCTTCATTGTTAAAAGCCTAATGCTGCGCGGTATTACCGAAGAATGTTTAAATTATTCTTTATTGACAATTTTTGCAAAAATATATGTACGAAGAATATCCATTAAGGTTTTTCACTAAACCTAAAGGCCTGCTTTAGGTTCAACTAAAAACTTGTTGATGATATCTGAAACTTTTTCAGGTTCGTTCAAATGGACAAAATGGTCACCATCTACTTCGATGAATTGGAAGGATGCGCATTTCTCTTTGTATATGGCCAATGCTTTGTTGCACACATCTTTATTTTCAAAATAGGGTGCCTGTGATGCTTTAATGACGAGATTGTGGCATTTTATATTGTTAAGGATGGCAAAGCACTGCTCATGGCTGATTCTTTGAATACTAGGTGAGCGGATCCGAATATCACGAGTAAATGCCCATTGATCTTCAGATACTTGGCGACATCCTCTGATCTAAATAACGAAGATTTAAAAGAAGTTAAGAAGCATAATTCAATGAGCACCTCATTGCTCATTATATAATCATTACCATAAGGGTTTTTGCGGATTCCTCTTTCAATGTGCCACCTATAGCAGACATCTGCCTGTTGAGTGCATCTTCGTAAGAATAAGACGGAGGGTCAGGCGTTATCTTTGCTTCCGTTGCTAAAAACGTATCAAGCGACACCCCTACTTTATCTGCCATGTCTGTGGTAGTTTCCGCTGTAACAGCCTTGAGCAGATCAAGCATAACTAATCTCTCCACCTGTAATCAAAAGTTATCAGCGAATAAGTTTTAATGCGTTTTACTTGACGATGTTTTTGATTGAATCGAACACTACCTGAGTTGGATATAAAGACGCATAGTAAGCACCAAGCCCAGCCCCCATACTGTGCCCTAGCCATGAAAACCTTGTCCATTTCAAATAGTTTACAATTCTTCTTAAATGTATCACAAAATCCTGTTTGAAATAAAATCATGATATTGGAACACACATCACTTAATACGTGTTTCTAGAGTTTAAACGGTACGACACGACACTTACAAAGTAATGAGCTGGTACTCCAACTGGAATATGGGAGCTTCTGCCATGCCCAGGAAGATCCACTGCCACAATGTACAAGGATTTGGATAACTGAGGTATTAATTTATCAAATGTCCCCGCGTTATCAAGCCAGCCATGTACGCCTAGTACAGGCCTACCAGTTTTAGATCCCCAAGTTTTTGCTAAAAATCCGAATTACAAAGTTAAGAATAAAAAAATCACCTATTCTTTTAAAAAAAAAGTACCTGCAATATGACCCCATGGTACAGGTATCTTAATTTCCACTGGGTCGACAGTGCTTAAAGTTTCCTCCTTTGGAACACTCATTGTTGTCAGAAATTTTCGTGGAACAGGGTCAATAATTAAATTGTGTGCTGACGAGCTAACTGATCGTTTATGTAGTTTATTAGCTTCCGAACTCACATCAACTTCTACTTCTTGATGTTTGCTTAGATAGGAAAACATTGCTTTTTGGCTGATATGTTGACGTTGTTGCGTGATATGATTATGAGAGAAGAATGATTGAAGCCTTGCAATGAAGGTTTTACTACTAAACATAATTGCTTTTCATAACTCACGAAAGATAATACGACTTACAGGAAGCTTTTTTAACATGCCCAGATAATGAAATGTTGCAGAACAGAAACCCATTCAAGCATTTTTAGTTCAAACGCGTAATCAGCAGAATAATCATTTATCTCCCATGGTTTGTCTCACCCTCATCTTTTAGCATGAACATGTGTACTGCATTCATCCGTCATTGCGCTTTAAAAATGATCAAGTGAAAAGTGAAGAATAGATGCATGCTAAAAAAACTGTGGCTGAATTTGTTCATGGATTTTACTTCACCTAACCGCATGTGTACTCTTTTCACACAAAAGATACCACATACCTAAGTAACTTACAATCTCCTTGCCATTGCTGAACGTATAGAAAAAGGATTCTTGGGAATTGGTGGAAAATTTGCTGTGAGCTCCTCTGGAGAAGATGTACAGATCTGATCTGTGTATAGATGTAATGCATGTACAACAAAAGTCATATGAACACTATAAAATGCATTATTCAAACTTGTCAGTGCAGCAGCGATGTGAAGAATACCAAGTTATTCCTAATCTGTACGGTGAAAGTTGATCTCATAAATGTTTTCAAGACCTGCTTATTTTGGTTTCTCAAGTTTTAGATATATTTTTTAATGTACAGCTAAAACAGAGAATGAAGATTGCGTGGTTCTGATGCACCATGCAGGTCAGACAATGATAAACTCTGAGAAATTTCGAACACATTGGCTTTGCTTTGCATGGCCAATAAAAAGGCACCTGGAACACCAAGGAACTTAACTAAATTATTATGTAGTGTGAGTATTCAAAATGATAGCCAAGCGTCACAGTTTTAGTCTCTTGTGGAAAAATTACCCAGTCGTAAACACAGAGTAAAAAGCAGATAGAGCAGTACACGGTTGAATGGTAGGGAGTATTATGGGTCGGTTACCTAGTCTGAAGACAATTTTGTTAATTTTAATTTGCATGGGAGTCCTTCTAATTCTTGTCTTCATCTCACAATGTCAACAAAGTCGGGGTGGCATTTTTGCTGCCCCACAGCCCTTTCAGCAACCGGCACAGTCGCCGTTTTTGGTAAGCTGATTGCTCGTTGTTACTAATACAAATGAATAGAAACATTATGATAAACATTTTTGATTACGCTCGCATATTGAAATTATTTACAGGACAAAGAAATGGACTATTACCGAGCAGCAGGCAATAATAATCAAGATGCAAAATTCACTGACGACTGGGGGGACTCGTACAAACTTGCCAAACGAAATTCTTACAACGATAATAAGGCTGGAAAGTCTGGAGGTGAGGTGCAACAGGACCAATTCAAAGGGGAGTACAATTTCAAGGAAGACATTGACAATTTTCATGACGCAGACGACAAAGAGATGGAAGTGTATCATGAGGTGGCCCAAAGAGGAGATTCTCCCGTGAGGGGAGGAGGTGGAGGGAACAGGGAAGACAATGCTATTGGAGTGCTGGACAAGTATAAAACCTCTGAAGTGCGAGACATTTCTTGTGACATCAACAATGGACGCTATGTGATTCCATGCAAAGCATCTGGTCCCGACGTGTTCATCCCTTTTAGCTTTATCGAGAAGGAGTTTGAAATCTCAGGACATTTGGATGACAAGAGTGACACATTCATATGGCTACACAGTCAGGCGAAAGTGATTCGCCCCAAGGGGCGGTACAACCCAACTGGTGTGTTCACGTACTTTGAAAACTACCAGGTCGAGTCTAGGGATAGGGTCAAATGTATTAGTGGAAAGTATGGAGTTCCTATTTCCACCCAGTGGAGCAGTCAAGGCTATTTCTACCCGATTCAAATAGCCCAGTTTGGGTTAAGCCATTTTAGCAAGTTTTTGGCGGAGGGGGAACCGCACAGAGTGATCATTGAGGATGGGGAAGATATCAGAGGAAGTTGGATGCCTTCGTCAGTGTCCCTTATATCCTTGTCACAGGACAGTAATGACCTGCTTGTCAACAATGTTGTGCAAATGGAGAATAATTTAGGGAACAGTACAAAAGGTATGTAGTTACAAAAAATTATATCATTTTGAATTTGTTCTCCTTTAATACAACCTTTAACTGTCAATATTTTTTTAAATATCAATAGCCTTTAATCTCCGATTGGACGACATCAGTACCCTCAACAATAACAATAACGCTAATACGTTGAAGCAACTAGTCCTTAGCTGGGACATGAAAATCATGAATTGTCCCTTTGGCTGTGTCCTTAACGTGACTGTAACCGTACGCTGTGATTCAAAAACGTATTTTCTGCACTACGTAAACGAAGACTTTTTAATTGACACAAAAGACACGAAACACTTTTATTATGGGATGGGCCACGCAATGGAAAGTGACTGGCAGCATTTTATTCGGGACGTGCACATTGATACACAGAAGGGTGCTAGCTTCAAGGGCTCCTCGTCGGCTTCCCCATCCTCTCCAAAAAAGTCACAAAAGGGACACCAGCAAAAAATCGCAAAATCCAAAATGGTAATTGAATCCTTCTCTGTGTCAATATCCCCCGGCATGACAGTACTTTTGGATAATCTGACCTTGTCAAATGCCGAGCACATGGCACAATTTTACCAGGCAGCAGATTGGTTTGTTCTGAACCAAGATGAGATGGGCGGGTGGCCTATTCCTGTTCGGAGAAAATTTTCTTCGTCAGACTTCCCCGCAGTATTGACTTCCCTGGAACCTGGCTGGAACTCTGCAATGAGCCAAGG